>PDNA01000195.1:0-58741 GCA_002573605.1 Polytolypa hystricis UAMH7299 | reverse complement strand
AAAATGTAAAAAAAAAAAAAAAAAAAAAGAGAGGGCAGTCCATTTTATCCAGGGAATTTTGCCAGGTCCAGCTGTTTTTATTTTGACCCCCACTCAATATATTCAGGTCTAGCTGCTTCCCCCTTTGCCGTTACTTAGATAGTACCTAAACTAGTTACCTATGCATATGACTATTGGGAGTTGAATATCAAGCTCGATCAGGAAAAGCTCTGGCAGGGCCTGGCGGGGACCATTGAGGTTGATTGACCGCCTGGCCTTGATTATTGATGGAAAATGTACGCAAACGGTGAGGAATTTGGATACATAATCATTGATCATGCTGACAATCCGTGAAACCGTAGTTTGGAATGTTAGAATTGTGTGTATGTGTCTCTTCTCTTTACTGTATACGTAGTACTGTGTATGAGGATTGAGTGATGAATGGCTCTTCGCTGCCAAGCCGCCCGAGCAGCCAACCCCAGACCTGGAGAAAGACCAAAGCCCCAATAATGGTCCCCCCAGTTGCGCCTAAAGAAAGTCAAAAGCTGCGAGAACTGACTGTTAAACTTGATTCCTCAGACTGTCTGATCCCCATGAATCTCTTCCCTCGCTCCCCCCTTCGCCCCTCCGTCTATTGTCCCTCCAGCATCTTCTGTCGACTCTACTACTCGCCGTGGTAACTCCCATTTGCTCTGTTCGCATTCTCTGCCCCTCGCATCCCCGCCAGCTACCACCGTTTTCCCTTCCACAGCCAAACCCGATTGTCCTCCCCCACTGCCGCCGCCGCCGCAGCACCCGCAACCGGCAACCCGCACTTTCAAAGCCTTGATTGATACCAGCACCTCTACCACCACCAGCGGTAACAATAACAATAACAAGCACCACTGGTCACGATCTCAATAAACCCCGTCAACCTCCTGGCTATGTGATGCAGCAGCAGTCGCTATCTAGTAATAATCTTCATGGAATAACAACGAATGGCCCCATGGCGCTGCACAGTCCCCATTCGCAACAAAACCTACTACAAGACCTCGACGATGGTTTAGACGAACCTGACTCGCTGAGTCCTGGCAGCTCGTCGAGAGAGCAAGGGGGAGGAGGAGGCTCTGCGCAGGACGACCTCGCGCAAAATGCTGCTTCAGCCGGCCAGGAAGGCACGGGTCTTCAACAGCAAGACCAGGACAAGGATAACCCACTCCAACCGCCACCATGGAGCGAACTCAAGACCAAGGCCGGGAAGGAGCGCAAGCGATTACCTCTTGCGTGTATAGCGTGTCGCAGGAAGAAGATTCGTTGCTCGGGCGAGAAACCAGCGTGCAAACACTGTTTTCGGTCACGGATACCGTGCGTTTACAAGGTCACTACGCGCAAGGCGGCCCCGCGGACTGATTACATGGCTATGCTTGATAAGCGATTGAAGAGGATGGAGGAGAGAGTTATCAAGGCTATTCCGAAGGAGGATGCGCGCGACATGACAGCAATAGGGCGATCCGTTGTGAAACCCCCCGTGCCCGGCCAAGCACCCCGACAGGTCCGTGCCCTCCACAAAAAGCGATCCGCAGACGAGGCATTTAGTGCGGAACTCGATGGCTGGGCGCGGCGGGATCGACCTATACACCACCCGGAGGGAGCGCTTTCTGCGTGGCAACCCCAAGCCGTGGATGAGAATAAACTTCTTGTCGAGGGCGCGGAGTTTCTTCCGTCCATGGAGCTCCAGGAACATCTCGCCGAAGTCTTCTTCGACTGCGTCTACGGACAGTCTTACCTCCTTCTCCACAAACCTAGCTTTATGCGGAAATTACGGGCTGGTACCGTGCCGCCTGTGCTGATGCTAGCTATCTGTGCCATCTCCGCTCGCTTCTCGAATCATCCCGAGGTCGGTACGGACCCGCCGTTTTTGAGGGGTGAAGCGTGGGCCAATCCCGCTGTTGCCATCGCCCTGAACAGGCACGACGAACCGAATATCACGATCCTGACTGTTTTTCTAATACTGGGCTTGCATGAGTTTGGCGCGTGTCACGGTGGGCGGAGTTGGTCGTTTGGCGGCCAGGCATTGAGGATGGCCTATGCGCTACAACTTCATCAGGAACTAGATCGCGACCCTTATAGCAGTGCGTCGAAACTGAGCTTCACAGATCGCGAAATTCGTCGCCGGACGATGTGGGCCTGCGTTTTGATGGACCGGTACAATTCATCTGGTAGCCAGCGCCCACCGATAGGTAATGAGAAGTACCTGCATATACAGCTTCCGATCAAGGAGTCGTATTTCCAAATGGAGATTCCTGGGCCGACGGAAGATTTGGACGGCCATGTGCCGAACCCGGTGTCTGACGGCGTTGGTCAGTTGGCTTCCGCCAGGGAGAATATGGGGGTATCGGCTTATATCATTCGCGCAATCATGCTCTGGGGCCATATTGTCGACTACTTCAATCTAGGAGGGAAGAACCAAGACCCCCACCCAATGTGGTCCCCAGAGTCGGGCTATACAAAGCTGAAAAAACAGCTAGAGGATTTTTCGGCTTCGCTTCCAAATTCTCTATCGTTTACCCTCGAAAATCTCCGGAACCATGCTGCGGAAAAGATTGTGAACCAGTTCCTCTACCTGCATATCATTATACATCAAAACATCTTATTTCTCAATCGCTTTGCTATACCCTTGTCCCCCGGTGGACGGCCCCCGAAAGATATTCCGAAACCCTTCCTCAGTGATGCTGGTCGTGCTGCTGTCGAGGCTGCGAGCCATATCTCTATGCTAATTGACCAAGCGTCTGGCTATCTCCTGACCGTCCCCTTTGCGGGCTACTGCTCCTACGCTGCCAGCACAGTGCACATATGGGGCCTGTTCTCGAAGAATCCGCGCCTTGAAGCGAGGTCAAGACAGAATTTACGGCACACATATGGCTACTTGAACAAGATGAAGCAGTACTGGGGCATGTTTCATTATATGGTTGAAAGCGCAAAGGACCGCTATCGGCATTTCGCAAACGCTGCTATCATGGGTCAAGCGTCGGATAGCGATGAAGACTCGACCATGTTCCAATATGGTGATTGGTTTGACAAGTATCCCCACGGCGTGTCGCGCGCGTACTGGAAAGGACAGGATCGGGAAAACGCAAGAGACAGTGGTGGAGACGCCGTAATGGCACAGCAATCCGACCTTCAAAGCGTCGAGGACTTTTTCGCCAGCTTATCTCCACCCTCGCACGCTGATACGCCGCGCAAGGGCGTCAAGAGACAAGACCCCGCTACTGCAGATCGAAGGTCCCACAAGGCTCCGGGCAACCATTACGAGGCCGTCATGCCGCAACAACCACAACACCGGCACGCTCTCACTCCCCAACCCCCACAGCAACAACAACAACAACAACAACAACAACACCACCACAGTCCCTCGCACCAGCCTGGAATTTTGGATATATCCATGACCGGCGCGCAACCACTCATATCTGACCCTACCAGTCCCGCTTTCACGAATTTTAAACCCCCAACCCAACAACAACCACCACCACCACCACCACCACCACCACCACAACAGCCCTATTTCCCGCAAGTCCAACAACCCCAACCACCACAGCAACAACAAGCAGCCCACCAACCCTTCGACCCTTCCGCCTTCAACTTCTCCTTCAACCCCGAACAACTCCCTCAACTCGACCGCCAGATCGTCTACGGTGCCTACGCCTCTCTCGACCCCATGACCTCAACGCCCACACCCAGCGACGCCACCGCCGTAAATAACCCCACAGCTACCACAGCTAGTACTCCCACACCCGCTGGAGTAAGACCAGGAGCACCAGGAGGCGACACCGCCGCCGCCGCCGCAGGGGGCACCCCCAACAACAATAACGGCAACAACAACTTAGGTGGCGTGTGGCATACATCTGTAGATATGAGCGCCATATCATCATGGCACGACGGCTTCTTACAACCCAACGCATGGTTCTTGCCGTTTAATATCGACCCCGTGGGGACGCCGTTGGATATTCCCCCCGCAGCAGCAGCAGCGGGGCCAACGCCGAGTTTGGACTCTGATATGGGTGGTGGTGGTGGTCCTGGTGGAGAAGTGGCCGCTAATGGAAGGGGCGGCGGCGGTGGTGGTGGGTATGACGAAGGCATGTTGGGCACTTTTAAGATGATGGACGAGTGAGAGATATATAAGTGTGTGTTTCTCCTCCCCTGGTCTCCAGGGGTGTGGTTCATCTTACCTTCGCTTTTTTTCTTTTGTGATGTTTTCGTTCCTTTTTTTATCTTTTTGGTTAGGTGTAGGTCCGGTGGAAATAAATATGTGCCTCCTGTGGTCCTCCCTCCCTCCCTGGTCTTTTTGTTTAAAAGGGAAGGGGAAAATTTGTTTGGAATTTTTTTTCGTTCTTTCTTTTTTTATTTTATGAATGGAGTGTTGGTTTGGGATGTTTTTGAAATTTAGCTCAAGGGGAAAGTTTCTTTTGCTGTGATTTTTTGTGTGTGTGATGAATTGGAAATACATATGCAATAGCAAATGTAGTTTTCCTTTTCTTTCCTTTCCTTTTCTTACCCCCTGATCCTGCCCTTCTTGTAGGTAGGTGTAGATAGGCAGGGCAAGGAAATGAAACACTACTGCCACCACCGAAGGGAGGGTAGGCAGTATAGATACAAAAATTACCACCATCCTCACTCTCTCTCTCTCTCTCTCTCTCTCTCTCCCCACATTTCCAAGCAGTAGTAAGTACTCAGTAGACTCATTCATTTCCTTCTTGCTCAGTAAGATTCGGAGGGGGAAAAAAAAACAAAAAGAAAAAATATTTGCGCCAGCCGTGAATCGAACACGGGTCCTCTGCTGGTCACGAGAGATATCCAAGATGTGGAGGCATCTAGGTGTGTTCTTGGGAAACAGAGATCTTAACCACTGGACCACTGGTGCATTTTTACTAAGAAAAAATGGTTATTCTTTGGGTTTTGTACAGTTCTCTTACTTCTTTTTTTTTTGGGGGGGGGGGAATGAAGATAAAGAAGCGTGAGAAGGATAGAAAAAAGGCAAGTTTTTTTCGAGGTAGGAATAGGATATTTTCATCTCATAGTTTGTCATTTATTTTGTTTCATAGGATATACATACATACATAACCAAACTGATTATCAAAAAGAAAATTCCACCGCTTTGCGAGTAGGCCCAAAATGAAGGGAAAAAAAAGAAGAAAAAAAACCGAACCAAAGAAAAAGAAACAAAGAATCCACGTCAAAAAGCAATACGAAAACATAGAACCCATTTATCTAATACATACATACAAAGCATTTCAAAAGGGAAATAAAAATAAAGCAAATAAAAAGAAAAGATTCATTTCAATCATCCCACTCCTCATCTAACTGGTCTATCAACCTATTCTCCTCATCGACATCCATCCTCCTCCCTTCCCGACCGGGTACCGCACCACGCCCACCTATCGCACCCACAATCCCGCCCCCGCCGCCGCCCCGCTGGCCCGATGGGCCGCTACTCGCTCTATTCCCGTTAGAAAGGTGGGCGTATCCGCGGTTTGAAGGGCGGAAGCTGAGACACCGTTGAAGCGACGAGAAGAGGATTATGCACAAGTCCTATTTTGTAGGGGGAGGTTAGCATTTATCAGTCTCCATGTCTTCCAAATAATTGGTTAGATGTTTGGAGATAGGCATGGCTGGACTAGACTTGTGCTTGAGGGAAGGTTGGAATAAGGTTAAAATTAGGGTGGAGATGCTTGGCAAATGGCGTTCCCGCCGTCGATGGGGATCGGCCCACGATTGGCAGAACGCGATGGGGAGCCTGGAGCCTGGAGGGGAAGAGAAAGAAATCCAAAAACAAGTTGTAATATGTACAAGTATGGACTATGAGTTATATGGTAATTTCAAGTGTGCTTTAGAGGGGAATAGAATAGGTATGAAGAAAATGGCCATTCTGTCTGTCGCCTTGCAAGTCAAAGACAAGGCCGGGAATGATTGAATGTAAGGACCCGCCTTACAAGGCCTCGGAGTATACACAAAAATGACTGTAAAGAGCGTATATGTGCAAAATATGGAATGCCATCCTCCATATTCCAAAAAGGGGTTAAGTAAACATGTCTGAGAGGGGGCTGGTGTGAATTATAGAGTATTTGGTCGCACACATAAAAGAACGGATGAAGGGGACAGTATCAATCTTGGGACGGCCTAAACCGGGGTATATCTCGTCATACCCCGTCCACGATTCCGTGACGGCAATGACAGTGTAAGCACCGAAAGTAAACTCACCCTTAGAAAGCCGCCAATACCCGCCCAAAGAGAGTAGTTTGGACATTGTCTCCATCCACGTTGGTGTAGAACTGTTCGCTGATAAGCGCAGCCGCCAATGAAATATGCAGCTACTGCGATACCGGCACTGTAAAGAAAAGGAGTTAGTCCTAGGTCATAATGTTAAGAGGACTTCTTCCGTACATTATACCGAATACACCAGCGGGGCCTAATCCCCCGTCGTTGCTCACCGCAACGCCACCACATCCAGCAGCGCTGCGGACCTCGAAGAAGTAAGAGCACGAGTCCATCGTGGCAACATATGAAATAGCTGGGTGATTCAGGTCACGGTCGCAGAGGAACGACATTACAGCCGACTTTCGTCTTTCGCCTTTTTTCTCATCGGAATCCGGCTTCTTCTCCTTCTCTTCGTCATCTTTCTTCTTGTCATCTTTATCGTCATCCTTGTCGTGATCCTTCTCATCATCGTCTTTATCGTCATCCCCACCGATAATCTCTCGCGAACGGAGTTTCGGAGAGTCGGGCGACGAAGGGCATGGAGATCCGTCCGTATAGTTAAGAACCAGCTTACGACCACGGAACACTGGCTCGGATGATTGTTGCCTATATCATGATACCCCAGTCAGAAGAATGATACCCCATCGCCGAGTATTACATCACTCACCCTAGGGAATATGTCTTTCCGTCCAGATTGTAAAATGCGCTGACATTCTGCCACCTTCCCTTATCCACTCCCACAACATCCTCTAGAGTCTCAATAACAGGAGCGCAGATGTTAATGGTAAAGTTTGCTGGGTAATCATGGCCTCTCGCATGCCAGCTATCTTCTCTATCACCGCTGTGACCCTTCTCGCCATTCTTCCGTTCCGGCGGATGAAGCGATAGCAGGCTAAGGTCGAAGTAGGACCCCGACGACGGAGAGTGGATCGTACATGGTTTGGGAGAAGGGTCAGATTTCGACGGGCTATCCGACGCAAGGGTACTCGCGGACAACAAAAAGAGCAATTGGGAAACAGAAGCTAGAAATGTCCGCCTAGTAACACGCATTGCGAAATGCGATAGGCACAAGCGTTAAGTAGGGTATGGAAAAGGAAATCTCGATATCGAAGTGGTCGCTCGATCGACCGCTGGGGCCTTGACGAACCAAAGAAGCCAACTATATCCGAGCAGTCAACGAGTGGCAGGACAAGCCGGTGCAGGCGAACGGTAGAAGAGTCCGAATAAAAGGAGAACAAAAGACACTCCGGTTTAGGGAAAGAAAAGAAAACACAGGAAACAGACTGATGGAAGATGTACAAATGAACGAAGCAGTTGTTGTCATCAAGTTTCAACTCCGATAAGCAAATGTCACGTGTTCGCTGCACCTATATCACGTGAACATCGCTTCGGGGGGGGTTGATACAGCTAGGGTGGTGATATTTAAATGGCTATCTATTATATTCCGGGGTTGGCGAGTGAGGCTGGCACTGCTTGGGGTACTTTCAAAGACCGGGGATGCGGTTTCTTCACAACCTCCTCCTTTAATACGCCCAACCCCCATCCTTCATCCCCTATATTCCTAACCCAGTTTCCAAGCATATTCCTAAGATCTGACAAGGCTCTGTTGCGTATGGAGCTTAGTCCTGCATCGGCTGCATTTTCTTTCAGAGCTTCATATGTCGAGGATATAGCAATGATCTGCTTGAGTTTGTCCAGGAACAAGAGATCGGAGCTCGCAGCCGAGTCATCAGATCCTCCGATTTCCGTTTCAAATTTGTTGGCGGAAGTTGATGTCTCTCCCGGGTCTTCACACGTAGAAATAGTTGGCAAAAGCTTCACAATATCGCGCAGTAGATCCCACATCTTTGCGCGTGACACGGCACTAGCTTTTCGAGGTGATGGAGACGCAAACTTGTGACCCTGCTTTGTACCATTTATGATAGTTTCGCAAAGATTGCCTTGTAGTGAATTGTGCGCGTTCGACAATTTGGTGGTTGAGGTAGATAGCACCGACTGTTGAGCTGTCCAGATTGCTGCCGCATTCCCAGGTTTACTCTTTATTCGAGTGTCCTTCGGCTTTCCGAACATCCATAGCTCTTCCGTTAACCTAGCCGATAAAGTACGGATTTCGAATGGGCGGAAACCGTACTCGACCCCGCCAACGGACGTATCGTCCCAAGTCTGACCATTTAGAGGCTTAAGCCTGCCCGTTGTACCGCTGCCAAAGGCTCTCTCGCACCCAGCCTGACTGACTTCTTCCTCAGGAAGTAATAACCTGGATATATAGGCATTTGAAGTAGGGGCGACTAGTAAACTTGTTGTAAAGGATAAAAGCGACGTCACCTGCTTGGCAGCAAGTTTGTCGGAGCAAGATTTGCTGAGAGTTGATTCTGCGTCGGCGCGGGAAGGTTTGCGACGAACGACCCCAAGGATGGAGAAGTACCCGCGTCCATCGAGGAGGCTTCCTGCTGGATCCCCTCCGCTTTCTGTGCATTCCGTACTGCTGGGAGGTACTGCCCAAGGAGTAGGGTCGTCCTGAGCAGCCATACATAGTTCCATACTCGCATCACCGCATGGGGCGCAAGTGCAGTACATCCATATTTTCAAGTCCTCACGGAGTTTGAATGGTGGCCACAATAGTTTCCTATGTCGAGCCATAGGAGGTGCATCTGTGTCGCCACCAATCGCCGTATGCGCGACTTCTTCATCGGCTAATCTCAATTGGACGAATTGGGAACGTGTTCCTGATCCTGTACCACCCGTAGGATTACTGTCCGAGGCAGTCACATCATGGCTCACTTGGTCCTGTGCTCTTTGCTGCCAGTCAACCTCTGCTTCATAAAGAAGCGTGGATTTGCATTCTTCAAGCAACCAACGGTTGAAGGCTCGGATTGCGAGAATTTCAGCATGGCTATCGTGCAGCACTAGGCCGCGACATTGCGGTATTTGGGACGAGGAAAGACATTTCGCACCCGTCCTATATTCACATATTAAATTATTATACAGGGACGCTTTGACAGGTGCACGTACGCAATGGCAACACAAGTCAGTGTCTCTTCTGGCGTTCCTTCTCCTGTAATATTATGTCAATGACATTTCGTAGACAACGTAAACTGTAAATACAGTGGCAACGAAAAAGAAACCGAGCACTTCGTTTCGTAAGAATAACATAATTAAAAAAACCCAAGCTACGTAAATCAACTAGGAAATGGTGGGACACAGTGTGTCCATCCAGAAAGTTTAGGGGGGAAAGGGGGACTAAAAAAGATATCAAAACGTAAATCACGCTCTGCACGATTTCATAGCAATAAACGGGGAGATTGTTCATGGTTTTCATTTATTCCATAGCAGGCAACGTAAGGATCGAGCTTACCAATCACAAGAACTATCCCGCTCAGAGGAATCCACTCCCTAATCCCATTGGGGTGGATCGCAGGTTTACTTCGTTTCGGGAGCGCATTGAAGTGTGAGTGAACCAGCGATGCAATCCGGTATTCAAGTGACGATTCCTCTCCCATGGGAATTATCCACGGCGTAACATAGGAAATCAGAAAAGTAACAGCCTTCTCAGTAGGCAATTTAGAATAGAGTAGTAAAAAACGCGGAAGAGAGATTGCTCTTGTCTGGGAAAATCCCGATTTAAAGCCCATAATCACGTGGTCAAGCTGCGGATCGAGCAATCTCGAGCTCAAGCTCACTTCCTTCGCAAACAAACCCCTACTATCATACATACGAACGTCTATTTTCAACCACATCCCTTCATCATGGCTGACAAACTACGCACTCTTCAGAACCTCGAAGCTCTGCAAGCCCGCTACATCGGTACCGGCCACGCGGACACAACCAAACACGAATGGAGCTCCAATATTGTCCGCGATAGCTATGCCTCGTATATCGGACACCCACCACTCTTGCAGTACATGGCTCTAGGACTGGGCGAACCTAAGGAGAAAGTCCGAGCCCAGATGATTGAAAAAATGGTTCGAGGTGCTGGGAATCCGCCGGAGGTATGATTTCTCGGCATTCATATGTCGGATGATATCGTGATGTGTTGCGGTGGCTTCATCGCGTTGCCATAGATTGACATAGGTGCTGATAATGGGAAACGTATAGGTACAAGAATAACACTGGCTTTGAGAAGAATCATAATTCTTTTACATTCCTATGAACTTCTCACGATATCACGATTCTACGATTCGCGCACTTGACCAATTCAACCTATCCCTTCCTATGGCGAGAACCAACACGTTGTTTAAGCCCATATGGCCGAGAAATGAAATACAGACGACAGAGAGGAGCTCAGCCTATACCGAAACTGTGATCCACACCCTGGCAAAAGTCTTTGGCGAAATGCGTAGTAGGCATTCACGATCTACACTCAACGAGTAGGATTTTCGCCTCCTACAGCTCCAGTTCCGATGTGGAGCGGAACTGATGCGAGAGACAAAGGCTGGTATTCAGGCGCTCTTAGTGTGGGGAGGACGCTCACGTTGGACCAGAGAGAGATATGTGTACTGCAAGACGGTTGTACATTGGATTTGCCTTTCCCCTAGGTGTGGAATAAAATGACAAGAGGCTCTGAATAGCTCTTCTTACTACGCTCTGGTTGGCAAGTTTCGTTGCAGTCTTGACACAAGTAGCAGAGTCCTATCTTGAAAATCTCGGCTTTTATACAGTATCTTATTGTTTTCTTTTTCATTTGCAGCATATCGTCAACCCAGGCTATCTTATAGTTCGCCATTTAGATACAGGTCTTCATATGATTGACAAAAAGCCAAAAAAACGTGCAAACAAATGCAAAATACCTTGTATCCATTTAAAAGCCCCCCTTACCCATCCATCTCCGCAACCAACCTCGTATTCTCCTTCTGTAAACACCCCACCAAATCCACCCACTTCTGCCGTTCCCCTTTCAGCTCACCAACTTCCCCCTTTAACCGATCCACCTCACTCTTCAATCTCTCAATCTCGGTCTTTTCCTTAGCTTTATCATCCTTTTCCATCTCCTTACGGCGCCGCGCCTCAATCTTCCCCAGCGTTTTCTCTTCCTGCGCTTCGATCTTGCGGATCTGCGAGAGAAGTTTCAGTTCATGGCGGGAGACTGACGCCGCGCGTTTTAGCAAGTTGCGAGCCTTTATGCTGCTGCTGCTGCTACTTGTAGCGTCGCTAGACGCGCGGAGAAGTCTGCATTTGGGCTCGGCGGTGGCGGTATCACTGGCTTGATTTTCTTGTTCTTGGAGGACGACGGGCTCTGTATGTGCTGCTGCGAGGTTTTGCTCTGCTTCGTGTTTGCGTACTCGCAGCTTGGCTAGGCGTTTGTTATGAGAGGTTAGCAAGGGTTCGTCGGTTGCTATGTCGTTGATACTTGGTGCGCTGCTGGTAGTAGTGCTACTATCAACGCTATTGGGTGCAGATCGACTATTTAGAGCAAATTCGGTAGAGAGTCCGTCTTCTGGGGCAGGCTGGTTCATGGAGGTCGCTGCTGCTGCTGCTGCTGCTTCGGCTGCTGATCCATTAACCTCTTGTGGGGACGGCTCTATTTGAGAGTTTGCGCTGGCGAAAGTTCCATCACTAGAAATTGATATTCTGTCATTGCCTTCATCTTCAGCTGGGGTACCTTGTCCTGCCACGTTCAGCGTAACAAGGCCTGGGATGTAGTAGCGAATAGCGTCTGCTGCGTACTTCTCTAGCCCAACAGCCACGAGGCTAGCAACGCTGGAGACCAGTCCTCTCCGCTCTAGCAACTCAGCGAACTTGGATTCGTCACTACCGAAGCTAGGGTTGGAATACACCTCCTCATCTGGCCTTGGTTTCCCATCACGTAGTAATTCGCGGTCGGGCATTGCAATGTCTCGTCGCCTAGCGTCTCTATCTATTTGGTGCCGCCCGGTACCATCGGACACACTGACAGCGTCACTTGCGTTCTCAACAAGGGGTTCTTTATCGCTGTGGCCCGGGTCCATCTTCACCCCCTCCAAATTCCTGTCTTCTTGACGAGCCCAGTGCATGAACTTCCCCGCATCGCACACGATACTGGGTGGTGTCCCCCTTTCCACCATCCATCTCGGGACACTTCCACCAGGATCGCTTCGAGTAATCATAATCCATTCGACCGCATTTTCCCCACTAGCCTCAGACTCCAGGGAATTTCCGTCCTGAGCAGACGGTTCTGGTGATTGCAACTCCCGAATGAATTCTATGGACTCATACTGGCCTCTAATGTATCCCTGGCGTGGAGGCGCATCAGGATGCTCGCATGGCTTTGATACAATCATATAACTTCTTGGAGCACCAGCACTTGACGAGTCACCCTCTTCCTCGCCTCCAGGACCCCTATCATGCAGCATATCCGACGTGATTAACAGCGTCACAAAGTCCCTCGGAGTCGCCGGACCCGGGAACCGCGCAGACAAGAAATACACCTCGATAGCGCCTATTTCCCGCTCATTCTCAACACCCTGTATCTCAATCCTCTCAAGCTTATCCTCACATCCAAGACCCCTTATATTGTTCTCACTTTTCAACTTGTCCTCACGACTCCTTCGTCGTCGTCTTAACGACTCTTCAAATTCTCCCTGTAGTTTTGACCGCCATGTATCGAATGGGAGACCCGCGTGCGTACTTCGACGAGCGAACCATGCCCCTTTCCCATCCTTCGCGGAAAGTTTGTAGACTGGAATTCGTAGCGGATTGTCCTTCGCATTGCTAACTTTGTTCACCGGTTTTCCCCATTCCTTCTGCAGTGAGACAAACTCCGCATAGGCGTGACTGGAGGCGGAAGATGAATGTGAAACCTTGGACGATGAAGAACTCGCGGAGTTTGTCGTGTTTGAAGTTAGAGAGGTAGGTGGTGTTGTAAAGGGTGGTACGGATTCGACAAGTAGACGTGCCTTGTCTAGAAGGGCGCGGATGTAGGAATTAAGAGTTTCTGGGTCGGAAGGGAGGTCGTTGAAGTGGATTGGGCCAAGGGTCTGGAGGGTAGAGTGGAGAGAGGCCATTCTCAAGCTTTCATGCGCTTTCTGCTAAGGCGGATTGCGTTCCTTTGCTGGCCTTTTTTGTTATTAGTTGTTTCGAAGCCTCGATTCTGTTGACCGTTCCTTTTGTTAGATATTTAAGTAGTTTTAAATGTAGGATGTCACCACAGACACGAAGGATGCGAATGTTCGCCGGCGTCTCTCAATACTATAAGTACTATGTCAGCGTCTATCTTCACTGACCGGCCGATGTGCTTCTTATACGGTCAATTGAGGTAGTTAAACCCCCAACAAGTGAAATGAATCCCACAAACTCACATGCAAAAACACTCAAGGCGCCATCATCGTAGACTGTATTTCGTATAGCCAAAACCCTTGAACGAGCTTAGATTTTTAACCCCCTGGCCTTTATTCTCTTCTCTCGCCACCCCTTGCGCAAACCAGGATTCCGCGCGGCGGGAAAACGAAACTTGTAAGGTCTAGAAATATTAGAAAATGACTGCCTGTGTAAAAGAGTCCTATTAGCAGGGTGAAATGATAATTTGCGCCATCGTGGCCTCGCATTCGTTTGCTTAGCGAAGAGAGAGGTACGCATGCATTGCTTGCTGCCAGGGAGGGGAGGCGTCTGGATAGCGGGTTACGTCATAGTTGAGGGCGGAGCCAAAATCATGAATGCAAAAATGTTGCCAAAAACACCTCTGATTTCTTTTACGATGGAGATGCATAATACTTCAGTAATAGCATCGATGGGCAAGCGGCCATACTTGAGCCTGGCTGGTTGTACACATCGCGTTTGGCTTGGATTCTTAAGTTGTGAGCAAAAACTACCCAAATACTTGCTCGCCATTAGACCTAGGAATTAAACTACGCAATGAGAGATAGGTAGATGCTATCCTAAGATTATTGATTTCAAAGTATTGAGATAGTAGCTACTAAATAAAATAATAATACTAGACAACAGGGGGTAAAAAATGGGGAACAAGAAAGAGGGATCATAAAGCACAGCTCTGGATAACCCCCCCTCGAATCCCCCCCGAAAATAGGAAGCCAACAAAAAGAATGTAATCCAACCCAGCATCCTATTCCTGTCCTTCCCTCAAAAGTCCCATACCAGTGAGAAAAACGAGAGAAAAAATATATATGTAGATCAGGCATCTCCAGGAAATTCATAAAGAGATATAAAATCCAGCCTGGAGGAAAGGGGATGAACCTAACTAAAGACCACACATCCTTGCTTCAACGGAGATCTGGGCGAGAGCCACCTCAAAAGGGAAGGCACAGTGCTACCAGGGAGGAGTATCAATCCGGGACCACAGGTGCCTGCGATTGAACCCTTTTCCTATCCTGAGATCCGCCACAGGCAGAAGCAGCGAGGTGCAGCACAGTATCACTTCCCTTCAGGGGAGTTGCCACCCAATCTTGGTTTTAGCAAGGGGCGGGGCTTAAAACGCGGGTACAGAAGCATGCCAGATGTTCTGCAGAGCCACGGCGTCGCCGGTCGTTTTCTCATTAACCCGATAGGAGGGTTACCAGTCCGCACGCAGTGCCAGAAATGAGGACGTACCATTAGAGAGAGGGGTGATGATGGAAGTACCTCTGGCACAGCGAAGGAACTAGCCAATTCACCGCCAGCAAGTATCGTACTCCAAACAACCCCTAATCTAAACAAGCGACAAGAAAAGAAAAGAAAAACATGACGTTTAGGGGCCGCGAGGCACATCAGATCTTTGATGACATCAGAAGATGGATATAAAACGAAAAAGAAAATCATCCGTCAAGGGAGCATGTGATAACGAAGAAAAACAGATAGCCGACCCGCCGGTTCTTTATGCAATGCAGGGGAAAAAAACACAAAAAGCCACAAAAGCAACGCTTGCTAAACAACGCATGATAAAAAATAAAATAAAAGTGAAAAAAGAGCACAATAATTAAGTTGCCTCAACGGGTGATGGAAGTAAGAGAAGGTATCCTCCCAGTTTCGCTAATGTGATTGATGAACGCCGCCGGAAAATGCCGCTGATGTTAATGCATGCATGCGAGGCTGGTAGAGGACGTCGAGGTCGCATGTTTCATCATAAACATCGTTGGATAGAGGTAAAGTCTGGCCAAGACATAATGCCAACCGGGAGATCTTGGGAACTTTCTTGAGATAGTTTGAATGTCGCGTGGGCGCCGTTACATTGTCGTCCCATATTGCAGCGGTAGCTCTTGATACCTATCACCCCACCCAAACCCAGCCATGCTCGCTGCTGCGCTGCATTGTTGTTGCGCAAGGAGGCTGGGTAGCAATAACGGAGTAATCGCTGCAGTAGTGACTGGGGAGCTGTAGTACTGAGGAGCACTGTATGAGGCAGTCGAGAACGGCTGGCTATGCGACGGTGCTGGGGAAGGAATCTGAACATCATTCGTCCCAAGGCTTGCCCAGAGGTTGTGGTGGGATTCCGTGGATGCGGTGGTGCTCGGGCTGGACGGGACAACCTTCCAAGAATCAACTGACCCTGGGTGGGGTTGCTGAATGGGACTATGCCACCAGTTCTCCGGACCTGTCGAGCTCGGCAAGAGAGGGGTAGGTCGCACAACATCGACGATGCGCGGTGGAGGAGGCAACAATGGCACGAAGAGACCGAGGATAGCAGCCTTTGCATCTTCGCTGCGGCCGCAGAGGAGCTCACCAGCACCCTCCTCCTCCATTCCCTCAAGAGCTTGGGCGTTTGCACGGTAGACGAATCGGTTGGCGGCCTGGACGAATTCTTCCTGCAACTTCTTCAACTGAATCTCCTTCTCCGACCAATTCCACGTGCTGGCAGCAGTGTCCACGGAATATATCTCCTTGTGGTAGTCGACCAAAGCCTCGATAGTCTCGGGGGTAAGCTTGAAGGCGACTTCATTCTGCGAGACCATATCGACGTGGACGACATATGCTTCCATGTGGACTAGCTGGTAGTTAAAAATTGCCTCCACAAGTGGGTTCTCGTCGCGACGTAGCTCCGAGTCAGGCGCTTTGGGGAACATGATGGAGCAAAGGGTCCAGATGGCATTTGGCGAGGATAGAGTCTCAGTCAGACATCGTGTGTGCTGGTTGACATTGTTCAAAGGGCGTTTAACCCGGTTGACTCTTTTTAGGGTTGCAGTTAGCCATGGTTCTACCCGGCGGGTCAGAACAACATTTGGGGAGGCCCTTGGCGCAAATGCAGCAGCAGAGGCAGGAAGTAGAACGGTTGGCATTATGACGAGGCGTAGGTATTGGCAGATTTGAGGTCTATAGTTCCAAGATGATCGTAAGAAGGTGATTACGGTCACTAAGTAGAATTATATAACGCTGGCATTCAGCCTATGGAGCTAGCCCTGGCGCAGTGGTCGTAATCTCATATATATAGAGGTAAGGGGAGCCGAAGTCAGGAGAAGCGAAGCTTGGGACAGGCGATAAACATAAGAAGTATAGAAAGGTAAAGGGTAGAAAAAAGAAGAGAAAGAAGAAAGGATATATTAATTATAAAAATGAGTGAGAAGGAGTAGAAGGCGGGTGAGGAGGAAGAGGAAAGCCAGGAGAGGAAGTAGAAGGTGGATTGTAGAGGAGAGAGGGAAGAGGCGGGGGCGAAGTGATGGTTATATCAAGCCAGGCCTGTTCAAAATCATGGCGCGCTGACTCCGACAAAGATTTCCCACAGACTTTTTAGCGCAAGTCGAAGGGCTTGCATATTCGATTTGCCCTGCACCCATAATAATGCTGTCTGCCAGGCCTTGCTGGAGTGGGTTTGGGTGTAGATGGCCGCAGAGGGGCCGCATGCAAGTGTTCAAGAGGATCTTGGTGGCGGTGTCCTGTTTGCGTCACAACAATACGGATTCGAAACAGATCGCGTAATGCTGAGACCGGGGCTTGGCGCTTACTACGCAGCAGAACTATACAACAATTTCACGCTGCACGAGTCACGTCACCTGGGCTGTGAGCACGGCCGCCGTCAGGTATATTACTATACAGTACAGCTAATACGAGCAAGTGAATCGCTCAATCCGACGCGCAGCGGGACTAGACGAGAAAAACCAGGGAATGGCCTGCTGCGCTCTTCCCAGTCGAGTTTTTCGAGGAGGAGACTCCGTGGGCTAATCTAAATTGTTAGCACATCGCCCGTGCGAGAAAATGCAAGCTATGACATGTATGTAAATAGACCGTAAACATATCCACCGTCTTTCAGACCTTCATCACGCTGAGCTGCAGCAGCAGTTTCTGTCAAGCTGAGATGGAGCCCGTCTAAATCCTCCTGCAGTGTCTATTTGCCATAGAGAATCATGGCCAAAGCTTCTTGCTGCATATCAAACAAACAAACTGTGCCCATTAGATAGACTGAGCGGCCCATGACCTCGCAGCCTACCTTAGTACAGTCAGTGCGCTACATATGTCGTCGATAGTAGGTATCTTATTGCAGCTACATAGAGCGATTGCTAGAGTGGCAACGTCTCTGGTAGGTGAACGGTAAAATTAAAGCTTGCGGCAGATGTAGATAGCAAGGCTTTGTGGTGTCCAACTGGCCGCAGAGCGTATGCAGAAAGGTCGTCTTGCATACTCAGGCGCACCCCATCAAATGACTGTCCCACTCATAAGGGGTAAGAACGGAGAGACAGGCTCAGAAAGCAGTAGACGCATCCGCAGTCCTTACGTTTGTCGGAGATCCAAGCGACTTAAAGTCTGGGCTTCCTTTTGCCCTGCAGGTAGCATTGATCTGCTCCTTGTTACATTCGGACAGGGCTCTGTGCACCACGGAAAGTATATTACTCTTGTTGGAGCCCGGTCTCGAAAGGGGTCTGTGTCTCAAACCTCAGTTTGGGGTGCATGGGAGACCTCTCGCAGAATTCCTTGAGCCAGGCAGAGGAGCAGGAGGGTGTGCATGGGTCAAGTTTCGAAACATGTCCAGACAGAGATCCACAGACCCTCAACTTTCGGGAAAAGAAAGTTTATCCCATGGACTAAGCCGGGCGACATCTTCCACTAACCACGAGGATTCGGGGTTTTGCACGAAGTTCAGCTGGGAGGGTAGGTTTCTTGGGCCACCTTGCGCATGAGATTCGCTCACGCCGAAGGGCACCAAAACCCACACCAGGGCAGCGATCCCTGTTCTGCACACCGATTGGATGGCCACTTTGCCCACTGTCAATTCCAGACTTTCTGGAATCGAACGCCAAAAAACCAGAGTCCACTGGTGCTGTCAGGGTCGCAAGTAACACCAAGCAAGAAAGCACGGCAACAAACTCCAAAAACGCCATGTCGTGCATTTCCTCTGTCGAGGTTTTCTCTACCAGTCATATTTTTAATTTTCCGATTCCGGAGGTCACGAGCGATGCGAGACTCGACCTTTCCTGATCAGGATGGCGCGTCTTTCCGCTCTCGCCATCAGGTGACAAAGATAGTTTTATGAATTTTCCGAGTCGATGTCCAGTATCAAATCCGTTCCAGCACGCGCCCATCATGTCCGCTCAAAATGGTTTATCGACGGTTTGAGACGGAGTTGGCCCCACAGTGTCAGATCCAACTTCGTCATCGTCGCCTAATACACCATGAGATAGAGGATGGACGGCACGCGCAGGGCATGACACATGCCTCAATACGATTGTTACTTTAATGATCCCCCGCTAGTGTCACGTAAAGTAGCAGTGTGCGTCCGTCGTCATCCCCGACGCCTGCATTGACCGTGCCACATGTTCAGCCGATGCATACTCCTGTGTACTGTTGCTATATTTATGCGCCACACTAGCCCTGCGTCTGGACGTCGTTGCTGTGGCTGAGCCTGGTACTTTTCAACTATGTTTCCCACATTACTCCGTACATACCACGAGTGGGTTCATCTGCCGCAGAAACCCGCCCAAATCACCAAAAGGCAACGATGGGCATATCATTACACTGGCCTAATCTAGGCTTCGTTATTATTGTAACCCATGTCCCGCACATGGGGCACTTTATCCTTCTTCCCGGCCTTTTTTCGCAACGTTGAAATATCCCTAAGTTGTCGCGATTTTATCAATTTTGCCACCTGGATGCAAGTTTCCCGGCAGATTTCGTATCCGACTTGGGCGTCGCAACCAACACGCTCCGTGAAGAGGTGCCCTGCATTAGTATGGAGCACTATCACTGAAACTCCAGCTTGCAATGTTCAACGAATGCGCTCGAGAGAAATAGAGCCACAGTGACTTACTCACCTCAGTGACGAGGAGCAGTGTTTTGAAAGCAGATTTGAACAGCATGGAAAAATACCTGGGAAAAAGAATGCCCCGCACATGAATGAACAAGCAAAAAATAAAGTCGCCTTTCGAACCATGCAGAGCTGAAAAAACAGGGGATCTCCATCCCCACTCACTATCTGATCTTTATCTATCGATAACCTTCGACAAGGACATCAACCTTGAATCCCACACACTAAGTTTTGATAAAGGGGGTTTTTTTGTTTGTGCGACGGCTTCTCCGCTTTCCAGGCGGTTGGGAAACGCTTTTTGCAAGAATGACGCCATCACTCAAGGCAGCTTTCCCCAAAGCCCCTCCCTCCCTGCTCACCGCCTATCTTCTGGTCTTCTTGGTTCTCTTTTTTCGGTATCCATTCGGCGCCGCAGGACATGCAATGATGTAAAGAGGCAATTGTGAAGAACATACATCATTGTGCATACTCACACACTAACAGCATGTCTTCCCGCCTGCGACGAATCCGTCAGATGATGGGATGAACATCAGTATGTATCAGCAGACCATGCGTAGCCAGGCAGACGAAATGTAGTGACGGTTTCTCTTCAACTACATCATTCATGTTGAAAGATATCAAATCCCGTAAAAATTATTACTGGCCACATCATGCTCAATCAGAAGGAGGGGCGGGGAATCCTCCCCTCAGAAGCCCGTCACCGCAAGTTGTCCGCATTCTGTGTTGAGGAGGCGCAAACCCGTTGCAACTTTGGACACTTTCCTTCCCACCACTGGATTCCCGCCCAACATTGTCTGCCACACTGGTGTTCCGCAGACCGACTTTTTCTGACTCACGAAAACGACTTTCTGCAGCATCTGGAACTGCCCTTCTGCATGCAGGATGGAAGGGCTTGTGGAATAAAACCCAAGGTTTGGAGCGACGCGACGCGTTCTTGAATAATACAGATAATGGCTGGGATTTACGAACGCGGGAACTCCCCCGCGACGACTCTACAATGCGCCTCCAAAGTTCTTCCCCCCACCCTGCAGCGCGACTTTTGATACTTGCTTGCACTCTACGACACCACGCAGCACACGCGTCAAAATACGACAAATCTGCAAGAGTGACGCGCGACTGTTTCAGCTAAACGACTCTGCAGAATTAAACACAAGGGAACTTGAAGAAAAAAAGAATGAGTCATTGATGGGAATGTTTCAAGTTTTTATGCAGGAAGCCGGTTTCAAGAACGTTTATGAGAAGTATTTTGACTGGACAGCAGTGTGTTTTTCTAGCTGCGACTAAGGGAAGCTACAGGTTGACAGCGAAGGCCCCGCAGAGATTGAGGGCATGTATAGCAGGGAAGCTCTAGTGTAACAGGGTGATGACGAGTTTGCTTTTGAAACATTTGGAATGTTCTCCTTGAAACACTGCAGAAAAATATTTTGTTGTTTACTATCATTGGAGCTGTCCAAAATCCCAGTCCATTGTGCAGAATAAACAGTCTTGCAAGTCTAGCCTCCATCCATCATGCGTACATAGTATTACATTCTCAAATGCAGATAATTGACAAGGTATCAGCAGCTCCTTCCTGCAATGTAAACATGGCCATTGCCCTTCAACCTCCTCCACTCTCATCCCATCACTTCAGTCAAAATAACCCGAATTTCCCCTGGCAAATGACCCAACACGGAACGGAGCTGCTATATGGGTACATAGGATGTACGCGGCTGACTGCGCGATCCCATCCGCCCTCCTCATTCGATTTCAGTTCCCATCCACCTGTCTGTCAAACACAATTCAATACGATGTAGGCTAAGCTCGTAGAGTTCCAACAACCAAGATCCAGCTGAGAGACGAGAACATGTACGGCGCCTATGTCCTTGGAGTTTGGCGTCCAGCGATGGGGGTGTCGGTCTCAAAAAATATCGTACGTCTCTTAGATCCCAGTCCACCGTATCCCTCTGGAACTATAGGGTCGAAATGCGGAAAACACTACGGTCGCCCAGACAATCATCGAAAACCGCAATTTCGACACGCAGACACCTTTAGATGCAGCAGTACCAGTCTGATAGACTAGTCCATGGGGAGTTCGAGCTCCAGCTGCTGACGCGATCCGCTGCTCGACAAAAGATCGCGCCTGAAGCGTGGGTAGCGCCACGACTTCAATTCCATAATACACAAGATCTCGTAGCCGCTTATCTCTACACCTTCCCTTCCTTCTCCTTCTTGATTTTCGAAAACACCTTCCGCTCCATATCCCTCTCTTCGGTCTTCCTCTTCATGACCTTCTGAATATGGTCTCTCTTCTCTTCCGCTTCCTGTATGCGTCGCTTGACCTCCTTCGCCGCGTCTTCTTGGGCCTTAATCGCCGCTACGGAGTTTGAGTATTCTTTTCGCAATTGCTGTAACTCCACGCGCATTTCCACTGCGTCAAGGGGAACACATGTCACTGGGTGATATCGATGGGGTGGTAGAGGGTCTGAGGGTACGCGGATGTCTGGGAGGAGATGGTGGATAGGCGTGGTCCGAGTGGAGGAGTCGAGCGGTATAGGATCTGCTGAATGGCCCGGCGAGCCAGGCTCTGCCGGTGGAGAGGGTAAACGCTGGCTCATCGTTGCAAGGGAAGCAAATCGTTCGAGTGACAATTGCAACTCGTAGAAGCTGGTCTTCCAGTCTCAAACAGGAGTGAGTTTGGTGAAGCTGAAGCTTGAAAATCCACGTGATGATAGAGATAAGAAGACGGTGAGAAATTACAGTTATTCTGCCACTAATATGTCATATCAGCAGGACATTCATCCATGTGTCAAAAGGAGAACATGCCAAAATGTGAACTCAGTGTTGAACAATAGATATCATTATTTTTTCATTTTTCTTTGCTAGAGCTAGTTTTAGTGATGAAGAGAAACATGTTCTAAAGGGGCATTAGTGGCAAAAGCACTGGCAAGCGTCGAATTCCCTATCCAGGTAGGTAGAGGCCGACACGCCGAACCTTTAGCAGCAGGACATTCTCAAAATGCAGGCTTTTGGTGAGCACTCTTGTTCCTTCTCTCATCCCTCTCTCCAGGTTCATTGATGTCTTTGAACCGTTAAATGCGTAATGTCGGAACTAATAGACTCGCCCCTAGTTCCGAAATCTAGACGGGTAGATATCCGAATCCGCCCCTTTCCTTTCCTTTTAGACGAGGACGTCAAGCTAACCTCTTGCTCTACAGCCGAAGTTCGACCTCACTCTAAAGGCGAGTTGTTCCTTTTAGGTGTCTACAAGCTTGATTAACTGACAGATCTGCCTGTAGATCATCGATCTGAACAATATCCCCCTTGTTGTTGGGACGTCATTCATCAAATGGCACTTGCCAGCGTCCACAGCAGCGGAGCATCGAGGCCAAACTGATAAAGTTCCTATCCAAGACCATCGGGCAACATGGGTTTACGAAAAGGCCTTGTCTGTCAGATTGACAATTGACCGGAACGAGATGCTCCAGGAATGCGAGATATGCTTCGACATCTTCCAGGAATTCACTGACGGCCGTCGACCAGAGAAGCTTGGGATCGCCAAGCTTAATCTGTCCGAATATGTGGATCGCAGTGACGATGATGAGGGGATTACCCAACGGTACTTGATTCAGGAGAGCAAAGTAAATTGCACTCTGAAGGTGGGGATCATTATGCACCAGATAGATGGCGATACCAATTTCATCACGTAAGTTAGCCTTGTTAACTTCGACCCCTGTCGATTATAACTAACATCTCACAGTCCTCCTTTGAAAACCGCTGCAACGTTCGGCGGTATTGCAGGACTCATAGCCTCAGAGCGCATCGAGCTAGACGAACCGGGCCGACTGGCGCCAATGAGTCACAGAAGTCGAGAGATTGGGGATCTACAGGATATGTACCGGAGCAATCTGCTCGCATCATGGGCTTGTATGCCCGGGCAACTTACGCCAGTGGAGGTAGTCGAGGACATTTTCGCGGGGGGGGACGGTTTCGGGTCAGCGATTCAGCCAAAGCAAAGTGACGACTACGAAGATTCTGGTTCCCATAGTGATGCTGATTTCCGTCGAACATCTCTCCTTACGCCCCCTTCTCGCAAACCGGCCAGAGCCTTGTTTGGAAGCAACTTGCGCGATGATCATAAACGTAACGACTTCTCATCTACCAGCCCACCCAGGCCTGGAAGACGAAGAGAGATGGATGAATTGGAACTCCGCGAAGACCTTAGGAGTTGGACCATTTCGACCATCCTACCGTGAAGAGGGTCTCTTCGATCAATCACGACTATCGACATCTTTACATTTGCCAAACATTCCAGGTATCCCCATTCTTCCTCGGGCGCTCCCTGTCTATGTTATTTATCTATGACGGTTGGACGGCATAATACAGCACGGCGCAATGCATCTACCTTTTATGTTATTTTCTTGTGTTCTATGCTTTGACGAAAACTTCCACGATGGTGATTTTTATTTGCAACAAACGAGTCTACTAGACTGGTTGGGGGAGCTTAAGCTACTATCGAGGAAAGCTTTCACGGCGATGAAAGCCACATGTTGTGAAGCAAAACGTCGTCCGAGGTTCTTAGTGGGAGCTGCTTCAACCCGCAAATCTCAAGATGTACCACACTAGCCTTTTATCTTTTTCAATTTTATGAAACCGTGGTTGCAGTTCATTAATGGCATTTTAAAAATCTCCACGAATAAGTGAGAGTGCCACATGCCGATTGCTGTGCCTACTATTGTATGGCCAGACAGCATGGCCCAATTTTCACCACGTATTGAGAATTGTTCAGCTAGTTGCCATGCACGGCGAAGGGTGCGCTCTTTGCTCCAGCCAGCCAGCCATCTTGAATGTTAACTTAAGCTATATAGCTAAGGGGCGGATGCCCCGCTAGAACCGTAACTGTGCTGAAAGCGATGCTGTCCAGTACACAGTCTGCCTTCTCCACATGCCTATCACCACGTGGTTTATAGATAAGAACGGAAATACAGAAAGTCCGATCCGATGTAATTTTTTGGAGTGCAGAGAAGCTGCAAAGGATTGAAGAACGGAAGGGAACCTAGAGGGCAGTCGGCACCAACAGAGCCATTCATGCGGATCGCCTACCGCCCTTATGTTTAAAAAACTGTCTCAGAATGTGGCGGGCAGTTTGAAAACCCAACTCTGTCCGTCACCAATCTGCACACGCTCGCGACAAGTCCATATCAGATACGCCTTCCGAGGGAGTAACCCGACCGTCAAGCACGGGAAATACGTTCCTCACGTGGAAAGCAGTACTGAGGAGCTGGATGTGAATACCCTCGATGAACCGAGCTCTGTTCTTATCCTTAAAGAATCTGAACAATACCCAGAATCGACAATACATCGGGTGGTTGAAAATGAACTGGACGCCGAATACGACACGGTGGAAAAACAACTGAATGAGGAGAAGGTTGAACGGGCAGGTGCAAAGGAAGTGCTCAGGAATTTCGATTACATTCGCTCGCTCCATACTCCTCGAGAAAGGCTATCGCCAGAGCAATGGACGGACCTTCGAGAGACACTAAAGAATGGATTCACGCATCAGCAATTAAACGATTACAGCCGATATTTCAAGACTTTGAAAACCGCCCCCACAGAAAATGACAGCGCAGAGCCATCTCCTTCTGATTGGCGCCCAGGAACCTCGCTGTTTCTGGAGCTAGGCCCCAACGCTCAAGAACAGGGCATGAAACGAGCCTCCCTTTTCAAGGGGATGGATCGTAAATCAAAATGGGCGGAGAAGATTTTGCGAGAATGCTGGCAGCTTTCGGTTGCGGGGGAAACTGGCCAACTTGATATCCGTTTGGACCCTCTACAACTCTCTATGCTCCTCGTCCCGAAATGCAACCCCCTTAAATCTCTGGCGGAGGCAAACGGGGCAAAAATTGACGTGGCACAGACTCTCAGTCTCATTAGAGTAACAGGTACAGAACACGCGTGCTACGAGGTCCGACTGAACATTATGGATTTCATCCTCAATATAAAATCAACCACAATCGACCTTGGACCACCAGGCGGGATCTTCTCCGGTAAGGATAAGCAGTTCGATAAAGGATTTCTGGATTGGCTGCAGCAGGAATACGGACTCTTTTGCCGGAAACACGAACAAACAGGGCAATTGACGATATATTACGTGACAGAGGGCGCATCAGAGGTCGAGGAGGCACGCAGAACCATCGACCTCATCAAGGCTGGGAAGCCCAAGCAGGATCTTCCACTTAGCACATACATGCCTGAGACGGAACTCGCGAACATGTATCCCGTTATCAACCCTGAGTCTATGACATGGGTGGATGGACAGAAAGAGTGGCTCAGGTGGTCAAAAGTTCTACTCAGCACCGATACACCAGAGGGCAGGTCCGCTAGGCGACCACCAGATGCGCTCTATAATTCAGGCAATTTATCCAAAATATCAGATTTGCTCTTCCGACAGCCAAACTTACCAGAGCAGTATCGCGCAGGTCAGCCTTACGTCCGCGAAACTGTGGTCGCTGCTGTTGGCAAATGCCTCTTTGAACGCGGATCCAAACTTGGGCTCCAGAAGATGAATTTTGGAGATCTTGAACGAGCAAAAGCTTCGCGAATTTTTACAACTGATTTGCCCAATACCAGGCTTTTCTTAAAGAATATGAGCCCTCTACCTGAAAGCGTAGGTAAGCTCCCTTGCCGCATTAGGCTTGTACCGTCAGCGCGAAATGCGGTGAAGCTCCCAGTGATAGAATTGGAGCTCGAGATTAAGAATCTGAACAGCCACACGAAGTGGCCAGCTGCTCCCAAACTGTGGAGAGCCAGTGCCATCATGGACGAGACAAGCGCCGATCTATTGTTACCGGACACCTCCTTAGATCTCCGTTTTACTCGGTCGACCTACTTTGATTTCTTCGACGAAGGAGGCGAAGGGGGTTTTGGGACAGACCTATTGCCCGGCATTCTGAGAAGTGCTGAAGAACTCCGCTACACTAGCCCTCTTTCTTCGCACCAGCCCTCAATGCCGCTTACTTGTCAACTCGAGATCCCACGAGGTCTCCTGCTTGGCGCCGAGGAAGCACCGGATGGTATGGCAGAAGACTCCATCACTAGCGAATACATTTTTCCGCCCTTGAAATCACTCCTATCATCGTCCATCGCACGATTCATATACAGAGACATGGAGCTCAATTATACCCACTCGAAGACGGGACCTATGCTAGCGCAGAATTCAATAGACCTAACGCTCGGTCTGGGTAGACGCGACAAAGAGGTCCGGCCAGCGCCCCTCAAATACGGCATTCGTTATTCGTCCGCTGATGAAGGTGATACGTCTTTGCAGACAGCGTTCCAAAATCTCTATACCAGTGCGTGTCGGCTGGCCTTCGAATTAAACGCTGTACGACCGGAAAATTCACAGCAGCACTGAACCCGATCGAGGATAGCACGAGGCCCATTCTAAAGGTTGTGGTTTTTCAAACTGTATATTAATTTTCTTTCTTTTTTGGTTCATTTTTGGTTGGCGAATGGGTAGCTGGAGTTAGCAACCATTTTTTGGATGGAGCATAGAGCACACGGATCACTAGCATTTTTGTAACATAGATCTCTGGTTAAGCGTTTCTTCATATAGTTCGTTGCTATTCCCCATCTATGTCTTTAATATTCTCTTGCTAAATGCCTTATTTTGCGGTCGGTTCTTGAAATCGGAGTACATGAAGTTCCTCTATTAGCTAGGTAAACTTGCGAGGTTCAGAACCCCGTCTTTAAACAGACAATTCCATCCAAAGCACAATAATTTAACCACTAATAAATAATTTATGGTCAATTTTGTAGAGCAGTCAGGGTTGGATATTCCTAACTTGGTGCAACTAGATACCGATTGAGACTGGTCGGGAATGAGGAATAGGGTAAGTCCCTTGTTTGTCCGGGGAACACGCCCATCGTTTGTTAAACACGCAGCCGGCTTCCCCCTGGAATACCTTCATGGCTCTAGAGAGCGGGACGTCGAGAAACGAGGGAGATCTAGCAAGAGATTAACGGGGCTTCTTTCACACGGAACGGTCAGGAGAGTTCATCCCCCCATCTTCGCAAGAGATTTCGTCTTTGAATTTTGCGGACATCCGGGATTTTCCCATGCATTCTTGCGAAAATATATCAGATGCTGGGGGATTCTGGGCATCGAAGGCCTTTTGTCCTCACCATTTTAGCGAAGAGGAACTGAGGCATATGTCAAAGGGTCACCGTGAGACTTGCATATTTTCGAGATGAGATTGCTGGTAGATAGAGAGGGTTGGACCACCCTAGCCACGCATCATCGAACAGTAGAGATACCGGGCATGTTTGGAAGCTAAAAAGCTTGAGGACCCGGGCATTAATGATGAGGTGAGAGCAAAATATCAAGAGTGGGTGGAAAAGACCAAAAAAGAGAGGAAATAGGGGGGTATATTTAGTAGCTAGAATTGGAAGACAAGTATATATGTGGCCCAACTCACTCCACGTATAATAAATAGATAGGATCAATTCGTCTCTACTTATGTCCGGGATAGAAAGATAAGGATTTTGGACAGATCCAAAAAGCTTCTTCACTTATATTCGTAGAAGGCTTGGAAAAGGATGAAGATTTGCAGACAAAGTTCACGATGTGTGTGTTGGGTCGAAAGTCTGACGTAGCGAGGGAAAGCGACCAGCCGAGCTGCCCCATCCGCAGACAGCCATGATTCAATTCTTGCATTGCTCAAGCTCTGTCCAGACCTCGACATCTTTTCATATCGCCTGAAAGCCTTGGCCCACTTGCTAGCAGCTGTATCTCCAAACATATCTGCTATACTTTTTTCTCTATTCTATCATCTCCGCCCGCACATTTCACCACCATGAATGCCTCTTAACACCGACAGAACCTGACTTTAATCAACACATCTAGCCCTATAATGGAAAGAACAAGGATTGCTAAGGTATGCAGGACAAACACCATTCTTGTTATTCAACACAGCTCAGCTCATGTTTCCACTCATGCATAGGTGGACAATGTGAAGTTGTCTCGCCGCGGCGAGCAAGTTCTCGGAACCCTCCACCTCACGCCTCACCACTTGATCTTCTCACACACGCCCCCGCCAACGACGGAAGACTCGCAAGCCGATAACACCGTCTCACCACGACCGCGAGAACTCTGGATTACATACCCAATAATCTCCTTCTGCACCTTCAGACCGGCCCCCGCGGTCTCCAGACAGCCCTCCTCGATTCGCCTCCGGTGTCGCGACTTCACATTTGTCTGTTTCTATTTCCCCGACGAGGCCAAGGCGAGGGATACCTATGACAGTATCAAGTCCTGGACCTGCAAGCTGGGGCGGATCGATAAGCTCTATGCGTTTACCTACCAGCCTCAGCTCCCCGAGCGGGATCTTAACGGATGGACGCTGTACGATGCTCGGAAAGAGTGGGAACGCTTGGGGCTTGGGAACCCGGATTTAAACTGCGGTTGGCGTATATCGAATATCAATGTAGATTACAATGTATGTCTACAGGATTTTTATTTCCCGTTTTGCTATGTGATGTATGATCTAATGCTAATATGATGGTGTAGTTTTCGCCGACGTATCCGGCCCTTTTGCCTGTCCCGTCGACCATGTCCGATAACACCATAAACTATGCCGGAAGATACCGCTCCCGAGCTCGAATTCCAACTCTTACTTATCTCCACCCGGTGAACAACTGTTCCATAACACGATCGTCTCAGCCGCTAGTAGGGGTGCGGAAGAACAGAAGTATACAAGATGAGAAGCTTCTGGCGGCCATTTTCTCCACGTCCAGTCAGGAACGTCCCCTTGCAAGCAGTACACCCCCGTCCCTAGAAGCGGAATCGTCAAATTCTAGTCAAGAAGACCAACAATTTGGTAGTCTGACGGATTTTGAACTATCAAATGCTGAAGAGTTGGAGGATGAGGTCATATCGGCCGCCCGCAGAGAAGGGAAAGACTACAAACCTCAGATCTATGGGGCGCAGCAGCACAATCTTATTGTAGATGCACGCCCTACTGTGAACGCCCTTGCAATGCAAGCCGTGGGTCTCGGGTCTGAGAACATGGACAACTACAAGTTTGCTACAAAAGCTTATCTAGGAATTGACAATATCCATGTCATGAGAGATTCATTGAATAGAGTGATTGATGCTCTCAAGGACTCCGACTTATCCCCTCTAGGACCAGACCGGGATCAACTAGCCAGAAGTGCGTGGCTTAAACACATCGCCGGGATTCTGGACGGGTCAGCATTAATCGCTAGGCAGGTTGGCTTGCAGCATTCGCATGTCCTTATTCACTGTTCGGATGGTTGGGACAGGACAAGCCAGTTAAGCGCGCTGAGCCAGCTGTGCCTCGACCCTTACTACAGAACGTTGGAGGGATATATGGTTCTTGTGGAAAAGGATTGGCTGTCTTTCGGTCATATGTTCCGACACAGGGCGGGACACTTGAATAGTGACAAGTGGTTCCAAGTCGAAAATGATCGGATGACTGGCGATCCAAATCGTCCTGGGTTTGGAGACGCTGGCGCTGCTGGGAAGGCGCTCGAGAATGCTTTCCTCAGCGCCAAGGGATTCTTCAATCGAGACAACGCGAGCCGAGATTCTTTGGGCGAGTCAGATGGGGAAGCGCAGTTGTTCGATCCTGATAAAAGTACCGCAAGACCAAGGTTAGCGGCAAGTGAGGCAGAAGCTACCAAGGTCAAGGAAACCAGCCCTGTTTTCCATCAATTCTTAGATGCGACGTACCAGTTACTTTACCAACATCCCACCCGCTTCGAATTCAATGAACGTTTTCTCCGCAGACTTCTTTACCACCTGTACTCCTGTCAATACGGCACTTTCTTGTACAACAGCGAGAAAGAGCGTGCAGACTGCAAAGCCAAAGAGCGAACTCGCAGCGTGTGGGACTACTTCCTTGCGAGACGAGAGCAATTCTCCAATTCCAAGTATGACCCTGTCATCGACGACAATAAGCGTGGGAGCGAGAGGTTGCTTTTCCCAAAGACCAACGAAGTGAGGTGGTGGAGTGAGGCATTTGGCCGAACCGACGCGGAGATGAACGGTCCGCGATTGTCTAGCGGCGCTCCCTCTGTTGATAGAGACTATGCAGGCGGAAGACTGACACCTGTCCTGACAGGTGTAGAAACCGCAGAACGCTCAATTTCAACCGCGTCTCCTGCACCTTCAGCACGACCAGTGCCCAGCACTGCGTCATCTGGCATGGCAGCTCTTGCAGCAGGGCTCTCTAACTTCGGACTATCAGGCGGTAGCGACAATCGCCAAGAAAGGCAGCGTCCTCCAATCCAAAGCAAAGAGGTAGAGGTGGAAATGCAGTAAGATGTTTTGTTCTTTTTTTTTACGAATGTTACGTCGTTGGTCTGACAGGGGGTCCTCTGGAAAACGGCGTTCTTTTGGGGATTGGGAGGGATTTGCGACAGGAACTTTTAAAGGAAGGCGTTTCTCTCTCTGTCTGCACTGTGACCTGGAATTTAATATTAGTTGCCGTTTCCCCTGCTTCTTTCTTTTCTTTTTTTTGAGTACTTGTCATCTTCTGCCATGTTTTTTGTTAGGGATAGTGGGCCTTTGAGATTCGGGCTAGAGATTTCACGATAATATCGCTTTCACACGTATAAAATTGTAGTTGAGTGGTTGCTTGTATTCGCCATTGTACACCTATAGTCAATCTGAAATGCCAGTGATGCCATGATATAGCCAAGTTGATACCAGACACTTCGATGGGGTTGATGAGTAAAGATCAACTAGTCCCAAATTGGCAAGGCGCTCCCAAGCGAGGTTGAGCACAGAGCCTCAGGGCAAACCCTACGCCAAAAAGCTCCCCCCCACTGAAACCCTCATGAAAATCAAACCTCGAATCGAAGGAAGAAGAAAGAAGACCGCCCAGCCCGACCGACCGACCGACAACCCACGACGCCTTCGATTTTTTTTTCATATCCCCCCCGGAAGGAATTAAATCTCAGCAAATCGAGCAATCATGGCTGTTGCACAGGGAGCGATTTCGAAGCGCCGCAAGTTCGTGGCTGATGGTGTCTTCTACGCTGAGTTGAACGAGTTCTTCCAGCGCGAGTTGGCTGAGGAGGGATACTCTGGTGTCGAAGTCCGCGTTACTCCCACCGTCACTGATATCAGTACGTGCTTTTGTTCTCGTTTTTGCTTGTGGGGGGGATTTAGGGGGGAGGAATTGGTGACATTCGTGGAGGTTAAAATATATCTTGAGAGGGAGCAGGGAAACTTGGGACTACTATGGGGGAAAGGGGGAATACTATGATTTCGAATGGTATTTAGCTGACGGGATTGTGAAAAAAACAGTCATCCGCGCCACCCACACTCAAGAAGTCTTGGGCGAGCAAGGCCGCCGCATTCGCGAACTCACCTCCCTCATCCAGAAGCGCTTCAAGTTCCCCGAAAACTCCGTTTCGCTGTATGCCGCCAAGGTGCAGAACCGCGGTCTCTCGGCCGTCGCGCAGTGCGAGAGCTTGCGATACAAGTTGCTCAATGGTCTTGCTGTCCGGAGAGCTTGCTACGGTGTCCTCCGTTTCATCATGGAGAGCGGCGCCAAGGGTTGCGAGGTCGTGGTCTCTGGAAAGCTCCGTGCTGCTCGTGCCAAGAGCATGAAGTTCACTGTACGTTTCTTCCGGTCTTTTTACCCCGTTGGTTGGGAGTTTTTTTTCCCTTGCGGCGGAATCATTGAATTCGGGGGGCTCCGTTTACATTTTGTGTTGGGGTCCATCGAATCCCCGTCTTTCTACACTTAAAAAGCAAGCAATTGGTCAAGAAACAAGACAACTAACTAAACACCCCCTTTCTCCCCAAATAGGACGGTTTCATGATCCACTCCGGACAGCCGGTTCTCGACTTCATCGACAGCGCTACCCGCCACGTTCTCCTCCGCCAAGGTGTTCTCGGTATCAAGGTGAAGATCATGCGCGGCAGCGATCCCGAGGGCAAGTCGGGCCCACAAAAGGCTCTCCCCGATTCCGTCACCATCATCGAGCCCAAGGAGGAACAGCCCGTCCTACAGCCCATGAGCCAGGACTACGGCGCCAAGGCCGTCGCTGCTCAACAACTTGCTGAACAACAGCGATTGGCTGAGGAGGCGGAGCAGGAAGGTGGTTCGGTTGTTGCGGTCCCAGCAGAGCAGGTTGAGGCTGCTGTTGCGTAGGAGTAAAACAAGATACGACATACAACAACAAAAAAATGACAAAATAATTGAATTTTCTTTCTTTATTTTCTCCTGGGGATTTTTTTTTCTTCTTTGTTTGTTGCTTCCTGGTTGCATTTTGCAGTTGTTCGACTTTTTGTGTGTTGCTCTTTTGCACGCCTTTTTATGACCCGCCTTACAGATTCTTTTAGCGCTACGGTAAAAACAAAACATATTTTTTTACCTTGAGCATAAAATGGAACGTGTTTTTGATGGCATTAATTTGGGATCCGAAAAAAAAAAAGGGGTTCAGCATTTCTGGATTCGGTCTAATACCCACGAAAGCTGAAAAAAGACCCAAGCTCATGATGTGAAAGAGAGCGCTATAGTTTTAAGCCAGGGGGAAACTGTTCAGATATTACGTATCTCATACATGGCTAATGTAGAGAAAGAACCGGACATTTGATGGGGCACCCTAGTAGGTAAACTAAACCATTGATGACGTCCAAGAAAATCGAGCCGCTCCTTATCTACTTGATTTGAGATTATATATCGTGCTTCGTCAAAGAGAAACTTCTTAAATACGTTCTTTTGTTAAATTTTACTTTGTTCTTTGTCCTTTGTCTAGTCTGCAATTGGATATAGCAACATGCTCTCTTTTTCCTGCTTCACCTTTTGTCCTTCACGCTTTAATCTAAAAGAACTAGGGGTCCCCGTTATATCTCATCACGTCTGTACTTAAGCAGGGTTTAACTCAAAAGGATTCCCGATCCCCCAACGATCCGTCCAAGGATTTTATAGGAAGACTTCGACATTCATCTCCAGGGTGCTGACGGGGTATTTCAGGTCGAACTTCTCCAGGACGGTAGGGTGCAAAATACCGAACTGACCAATGACCGTATCCTTTCCAGCAAGTCGCACGTGTATCGATGCAGCGTGGCCAGGGAAGTAGGTAGGATCTATATTACGCGAAGGAAAACACATATCAGTACTATCCAAAAGAAAAAAAAAAAGGAAAAGGAAGAAGTAGAAAAGAAGCGCAACGGATAGGAAAAAATAGGGATACAAACCATTCAACTCCTCAATCCAGTACTGCGAATCACTAACAGCCGGATTCTCCAGCCCTTCTTCCCCGATGATGAAAGCGGACTTGAGCATAGCCATCACGCGATCCAACAGACCATGCACGACCTCGAATCCACTTGTCTTTCCGTACCAGGCTGCTGCGAAGTGCCTTTCGTTCCGGCTCTTGCGCTCCAGAGATACGTCCTTGAACGCGACATCGCTGACCTCGAAGATCCTCATGGGGACAGCATGTTGCTTATTTTCTCGGATGGTCTTTAGGAGTCCTGGTAAGAGACTGGTGCGGACGACTTGGAATTCGACCGTCTTTGGATTTGCAAGTTTGACAGCTGTGTTTCCGTCGTCTTTGCGGTTGAGCCAGGCAAAGTTCTCGTCGTGAGAGCACAGGATCAGCGGGAGGACTTCAGTCCAGCCGGCCATTGCGGCTTCTATTCTGATAATATCGCCCAATTTGTTTATCGGGAGCGGTTGGGCCACGGTGCCAGATTTACTGGGGAAGGATTTTGGAAGTTCGTTGAAGCCGTAAGCAATGGCGACATCCTCCATAATATCTGCCTGATGAAGCACATCTGCGCGGGTCACGGGGACATCCACGTCGATGAGATCAGGCGAAGATTGCGAGGGCTTTGCGCTGAAGGCCATTCGCTTCAAGAGGTCGCAGATTTGAGTGGCTGAAAGCTCTAGACCACAGCACTGGTTTATGTAGGAGATGCTTGCTTGGGTTGGACGCGGGGTGAGGTTGGGAACCTGGCGCGATTCGCCATTGTGCTCTGAAATAATTTTGATGGGCTCAACTCTGGTATCGATAATCTGTCAGTTGCTAAGTTACAGTCGTAGGTAGCGAGACATGACTTACGTGAAAAGTTCAGAGGTATATTGCGAGAACATGGCAACCACGATATTGACAACAACCTCAACCTTTGTCTTATCTGTCGCCGTGCACTCTATGAAAATATTTTTCGTGTCGAGGGTGATTTTAGAGTGGTCGCCATTGATTATGGGCGGCAAAGAGCAAACAACGTGGTTTGCGTCGTAAACGACAGGGTATACAGGAGAGTCTCGGATGATATGGAGGAATTTTCCCAGATGTTTGTCCTTCTATAGGAATCTTTAGCTTCCAAAATCGACTAAGACAGTGGTATAGTAAAAACGAACCTCGTAAAACTGCATTAATTCCTCTCCGTTCATCTTCACATTTTGGTTCAGGGGTACGAAGTTGATTTCTTGCGGAGGCTGTGCTTTGTAGGTAAAAGGACCTTGTACAGTGTCTAAATCATGAGTTCCAATGGATACCAGAGTTCTTTGGCGTGCCAAATTCTGGTGCAGCTTGTCCTGCAGCGAAATGAAGGAATCATAGCGTGCTTGGTCAAACTTGATGTTCCGAAGGATTGCGCCCGAGATGTAAGGTCTAACTTTCGATGTCTATTCTAACGGTTCAGTAAAGTGCAGTTATGGGTGGGAAGCGGGCGTGCAAACCTCCTCTTTGATAGTGATGGATTGCAGTTCTCCATCTGGAGGCGCAACTAATCGATAATTTGGCGTAGGTGTTCGACCGCGGAAAATGTTCAGCATCAAGGCGATGCCTTCAATGCAGAGCAGATCATAACTAATCGACCTCTTAGCCCCCAGTAGCCGACGACCAGGAGCAAAGTATCACTAACCGGTTTGCGGGAATTTCAATCTTCAGCTGAGGAGGCTCTTGTTTTCCGTCCACGACGGGTCTTTCCGAGTTTGACGTCTGGGAGATCCGTCGTTTAGTTTAGGGGACTCAAATTTTGCGAAACGGCTGCGCGGGCTTACATCCTCGTCCAATTCCAGACCTATATAACTATGCGATCAGCAAGAGGCAGAAAAGGAAAACTGGACATGACAGCACGCGTACCAAACTCGAAGCATAGCTCATCAAACTCTTCCGTAGTATACCTGGCAGCGACGAACAAAAGCGACAGGTTAGAGACAATCTAGATAGAAAGTTTGTTATATGGCCTTGGCTCACTCTCGACCTAGCTCTTTGAAGAGAGCAGCCTTATCGACTGCGATTGTGGGCATTCTGGCAGTGTATTCTCAATTTGCGGGGCAGCAGGGAAGTGCGGCGCGGGAATGACTGGACAAAAAAGAAAACGTAAGTTGGTGCATGCAGACAGAGACAAACAGCAAAAGAGAGCAGCCAGGGTTTTGCAGGGTTTGGGTAGAGGGTACTCACGTAAGATCAAGAATTAAACACGGAGATATGTCTATGTCAGTCTAAACACGGGGAGCGTTGGGCTGCGATCAATGAGTGAGTCGAAACCAGTGCGAGTCTCTGACGCATCCCACCAGAAAGAGAGAGAGAGCTATCTATCTCTGCACGGCCACACTTCCCCCCACCAGCCACCAGCCACATTGGCTTATGTAAAGCTCTCTCTCTCTTTCTCTCCTTCTCCTTCCAAGCACAGCAGCGCGTCAAAGCCAAAGCGCCTGTTGCTCTCCCTGTACCCTCTGCTGCTTCATTTCACTCTTCTGCCTCTCCTGACCCTGTTATTGTCTTCTCCTCCTCTACAAACTGACCCTGTTCTCCTGTATTGCTAGCTAGACGCTCTCTGCCGCCACCACAAAGTATGTCCTGGTGGTTTTCCTAATGCTTGTCGCTCCATGTTGATTCCTCCACTGGCTTGTGCTTGTGCTTGACTGGGCACCCCACGAGACACAACACCAAACTCTCTCCCAACATCCCCTCCCTCCCATGCCATCCAAATGCTTGTCCATATCGCTAAACAATATCAACCTGCACCAGATAGATACCCCAACCAACACACCACGACTCTTCGCCTGCATTACGTTTATTGACTTGTCTTTTGTTTGACTGCGACTGGGGCAAACTCAATTGGTCCGCATCATCCTCTTTGGGCCCCCAGCTCACCTCACATCCACATTTCTCTTTCACGCCCCTCGCTACTTGGCCGCATAAAGATCCACAATGGAAGGTCAAGGCGAAAATGATGAACTCTACCCTATTGCTGTGTTGATCGATGAGCTGAAGGTATTTTGCTCTGTTCCTAAGTTCTATGACTGCCTTGTGCCTTGTTCGCGGGAAGCAGCTCCAGATTCAAACTGACACGCCGTGCCATCCAGCATGAGGATGTTCTCCTTCGCCTTAACGCAATCCATCGTCTTTCTACAATCGCACTAGCCCTTGGACCAGAGCGAACCCGCGATGAATTGATTCCTTTCCTTGACGGTGTGTTCTACCCATCGTTGGTTCGATAATCTTGACTGGACGTGAAATAACTAAATTCTATCAGACTCCGTGGAGGATGAGGATGAGGTCCTGACCGCGCTCAGTGAGGAATTGGGCAACTTTGTGGAATACGTTGGTGGTCCAGAATATGGGCATATCCTGCTGTCTCCGCTCGAGAACTTAGCCGCCATCGAAGAACCCCTCGTGCGCGAAAAAGTGAGCACATGCTTCTTTCTGCCCGTCCAAATACCGCGTTCTTCTCTAACTGTTTCCATCCACAGGCGGTAGAGTCTCTTAACAAGATTTGCGAACAACTCTCCCAAAAGCAGATCGAAGAAAACTTCATACCCCTTACCGTGCGTCTCTCGAAAGCCGACTGGTTCACCTCCAAGATATCTGCCACCGGTCTCTACAGCGCTCCCTACAAAAGAGCCTCTCCAGTCCTGCAACAGGGCCTGCGTCAGCAATTTGGCCATCTAGTTCACGATGATACTCCGATGGTCCGGCGCCAGTCCGCAAGCAACCTTGCTAAATTCGTCAAAGAAATGTCAACCCAAGTGATCATCGACGAAATGATCTCTCTTTTCCAGTACCTGGCAAACGACGATCAGGATAGCGTACGCCTACTCACAGTTGATATCTTAATCTCTATTGCGGAGGAGATTCCAAAGGAGCAGCAGTCGAGCCATGGAGTCCTTCTAACTTCGTTGCGCAGTTTGTTTGAGGATAAGAGTTGGAGAGTTAGATACATGGTGGCAGATCGGTTTGAAAAGGTAAATTCGCTTGAATTAGTGGCAGTCGCATGCATTTATTAACTCGTTCGCCAGATTGCAAAAGCGGTGGACGACGAAGTGGTGGTTCGAGACCTTGTTCCGGCTTTCGTAAAACTTCTCAAAGATACTGAAGCGGAAGTTCGAACCGCGATCGCAGGGCAGATTCCTGGTAATTATGGCCTATCCCATTCCATGTGTGGAAACCAATGGCCTAACATTTCGTTTTCAGGATTTTGCTCGTTACTCGATAGAGAGACGCTTTTGAACGAAATAATGACCAGTATTGAAGATCTTGTATCTGACCCATCCCAGCACGTGCGTGCAGCACTTGGTACTCAGATCAGCGGCCTTGCGCCTATCCTCGGGAAGGAAGAGTATGTGATGTCCCTTTCCCGCCTCTTAGCCTTCCTATATACCATAGCTTACACTCGACTAGAACCATTGCACATCTACTTCCTATGTTCCTCCAAATGCTGAAGGATGAGTTCCCCGATGTTCGTCTTCACATTATATCGAAGCTTGAACTAGTCAATAAAGGTAGGGCTCCAGTCCCCTCGTCTTAAAATGTTCGAATTGCTGACTGGCGATCGTAGTAATTGGTATCGAGCTGCTGTCTCAATCACTCCTTCCTGCGATTGTACAGCTAGCAGAGGATAAGCAATGGCGCGTCCGTTTAGCAATCATCGAATATATTCCCCTTCTGGCCAGCCAGCTGGGTGTCAAGTTCTTCGACGACCAACTCCGCGAGCTGTGCATGGGATGGCTTGGTGACGCGGTCTTCTCAATCAGAGAGGCTGCGACCCAGAACTTGAAGAAACTCACCGAGGTGTTTGGGGTAGAGTGGGCCAACGGTTCTATCGTACCCAAGGTGATCGCCATGGGCCAGCACCCGAATTATCTCTACCGAATGACCACCTGCTTTGCCATCTCCGTAAGTGGAGTCTCTCTTGCCTACTCTATCCTCTGTTGCTTACTAATTTAATACAGACACTCGCTCCGGCCATCAACCTTGACATCATCGACACATCTATCCTTCCAATCCTGGAGAGGCTGGTGACGGATGATATCCCTAACATTCGATTTAACGTGGCAAAGTCCTACGCTGTCCTGATCGACGTGCTGCGGCGGTTACCAGAGGAAGGCACTGTGGTCGAGCTTGAGCGATCTGGCCAGACAGCCACAGCATCGCCTCGCAGTCATCTTGTCATACAGCAGCGGATTCTGCCCAATCTTGAGAAGTTGCAGAACGATGATGATGTCGATGTGAGGTACTTTGCGACGACTGCTACTGGCAATTATGAAGAGGCCATGCAGACGTCGCCTTGATTTGCCATAACGCCATTTTACGTTATTTTGTTCCTGCCTCCCTTGCGGTTTCGGCCCCAAGAATTCAGTCTTGTAGCTCCAAGACTGTCTCCGGTTTTAGAGCCGCGGAGACCGAACATGTTATGCGCATTTTAGAGACCTTTTTGTCTTCTGTCGAACCCGTTCGAGGCATCATTTTCGTGGCGTTTTCTTTCCAACCACGCAGTTGTAGAGTATGAAATTCCATTTTTGCCCTGAAAGGAGAGAGAGAGCACATACACACCCCTTCGGCTAAGGAAAAACATATACTACACTCCACTTCATGGATGATGTTGTTAATGAACGGTGGACTGGAAAGTCTTTGAAAACTGAAAATGAAAATATGATTCCCCCCCAATGTCTCAATTTTATCCAATGATGGACCCCCCTGTAGAGTTTGTAGATGTATGTATAGAGTTGAGTTGATGGGTAGAGCAGAGTAGATATTGGAACTACATGGTGGATTTATAAGCAAGATCTCTCTCTGCAGCCCAATGAACAGATGTCCAGAACTTGCCCATATTCCATCTCTTGATTCTCTCTTTGATCTTTCTTTCTTCTTGTATATTGCCCTAAAACTCTTAGCGGTCTCTTTGCTTTCACTCTTTTCCCCCCCTTCTGGAGCTTTTGTAGTCCTAGGCCTGTACCTAGTATTTATTTTTGAACTTTGCTCTGAAAACTCTCTCTCTTTGCTCTCTTAACTGTACCTCACATCCATGTATAACGGTTGGTTGGGCTTATTTTGTTGGAACTCTTCACATTTGTTTTACTGATTGCCATTGTTTGATTATATGTTTAATAAGTTGATTTTTTTTACTGTATCTTTTAGGAGACCTTTATAAAGGCTCTTGGATTCCTCGGAGGAAATTTCTTTTCCCCGGGAGCTTTTGATACCCCTCCAGATCCGATCTATAGATCTTGTAATTGGGGCCTGGCAGCTATATCTCTCTCTCTGATCTGTTTCGCAGGGTCTTGTCGTATTCCTTATTGTGTGTTGCGGCCCGTTCCTGACTTTCAGGCTTTTTTCTTCCTTTCTTTCGTTTCTTTTCTATAACCAGTTTCCTTTTCAAACATGTCCACCACATCCACATCCGCAGCCCCATGGTGGTGGTGGCCTTATCACTTCATCTCCCTCACCCCTTCTCAAATCCAAGAACGCAGAGACCTCCTCAACCTACGGGGACACTATGCGCAAATCTCCGCACTCATCGTCGTCGTGTGTGTGAGCGTGTATCGGCGTGTCATTATCGGGGGCCGCGGCAACAACAACCGGGGGAAGAAGGAGAGAGGTCTATTGAGAAAGCCTTCTTCTTGGTTAGATAGGCCGCCTGTGAAGGGGTGGGGGGAAACGAGGAGGGAGTATCTTGTTGCGATGGGATGGTTGGTGTTGATGGTGGGGATTTCGGGGTGGAGGACTGGTGAGGGTATGTTCTCTCTCTCTCTCTTTTTCGTCCCTACCTTTATATATATACCGTTAATTTCCTCATACGAGAAGGAAGCCGGGGAAAAAGAAAGGGCGCCACATAACTAACCCCTCTCACAGATTATCTCCATCTCACCAAATCCCTAGCCCAAACCTCCTTCGCCAACATCCCCTTACAAATCCTCCTCTCCCCAAAACTCTCCTCTCCCCGCTCCTCAACCACCACCACCACCAACAAGCCCAAAACAATAATACCAGCAATAATAACAAACCCCATCTCGACACTCACAACAATTCCACCCGCGCGATTAACCCCATATCACCGCCTCATCGGCCGCATCATCATAACCCCACTCCTCAGCCTACACGCAATACTCTACCTCGCATTTTTCGCGATGAATAATCACCCTGTACCGCTGCTGCCAAAAAGATTGCAGGATGCGGATGTGCAGTGGGGCATCATGGCGGTTACGCTATTGCTAGTTATGCTAGGCACGAGCGCCGCGGCGTCGGGGAGTGGGAGTGGGAGGAAAGGGGTCTGGAGGTGGTGGGGGCTTAGGAGGAGAGTTTCTCGAGACACGTTTTATGCGCTGCATGTTTCGTTGGTGTTGGGGTTGATGGGCGCGGTGTATGCGCATGTTAGTTATGCGAGGAGGTTTGTTGTGCAAGGGTTGGCGGTTTATGCGGTGGATGTTGTGGCGGGCTATCTTTTTTGAAGGGGAAGAAGGGATGGGCGAGTTTTTGAAATCTGAGGGGAATGTTGGGGAGAGAAGGGGGAATAAGGGTTGATAGAGGAGGTTTTTGGAAAGATTGAGAGGATCCATCGGGAGGCTATTGCTCTCAAGATCATATTCATTCGTCATTTTGTTTAAGAACCTGTATAGATAGATATGTTTTGGGAGAAAAGGGATCAATCAGCAAAAGAACGACTCAATTACCTGCATTATCTTGGAAGTGGACATGAAAGGCACAACATAACATTTTCTCCAGCAGAAAATGAACAAGGAATGAAGCAAAAGACAGAAGACCAAAAAAGAGGACACTCCGTCCCTGTTACTTGGAATAGAGAAATGGGTAAAAAATGAAGGAAAGAGAAAGAGAAGGGAGGAGAAGAGAAGAGACGCCCTGGCAAGAAAAAGGGATGTAAGTCATATATGTATACTAGCAGTATGTGCAGAGAACATGCTAAGGAAAAGAAGTACATACATGATGCATCCCCAAAACCATTGCTGGTGGGAAGAGAAGAGAAGAAAGAACAGACGCTCGATTAAATGAGAAAATAAAACGGAGCCAAGGGGAAGATAAATTCAAAGAAAAAGCTACAATGAAATAGTACAGGTTGATTTGAAAAAAAGAAAAAGGGAAATCAGTCCTTGGAAATCAAAACACGAAATCAAACACCACCCTTATTTGAACACAAAATGAACAAAAGAAGAAGAAACTAAAAGAAGCAATGATATACCTGCGAGGTATTGATGCTATGCCAAACTCATAAAAACTCAGAACATGTCAACAAAAGAACACACGAGTAAATATTTCCCCCATTTGATCAGCTGTTTGAAATGATGGTTTATCAAATCACTCTTCAGATAAAGGGGCCTCGGGTGGCATATCAACACTTTCCAACTTATCCCGATCAGGTGCTCTAGATGGCCCAAACGACGGCTCTTTGAACACCGGACCAGTATCCCTAGACTTATTTCCTGTCGGTGATCCAGATGGTGGTCCATCACCAAGCATCTGGCGTCTCGGAATTTCCCGTGACGTAGCAGTGTCACCCGTAGGAGCGCCACCAGACAGCAACCGCTCAGGCTGTTCCAGGAACAACGACGACTGGCGCTGCTGAAGCTCCTCGAGTCGTTCCATCGGATTCTGTAACTTTCCAATATAAGTACGCAGCTCGAAGGACAGTTGCAAACGCATCAACCGTGAGACGCACCCATTCCTCCTGTTTAGGGACCCCCGCGGCTGGGGGCAGTTCGCTACTGTTCTCATCATCATCATCATGCTCCCCGGCAGCAGCCCAAACGCTGGATCGCCGAATCGGTGCCGGTGTCACTGGAAGGCTTGGTCGCTCTACCTCCGTGGGGAAATCAGTGACGCGCACGCTGTCGCGTCGGCCACTGCTGCTTCCCGGAGTGGCACCCGAGCCCGAGAGGACCTGGACTTTTGCCCTGCGTGGCCGTTGGATGGAGCGCATGTACTTTTCAATTTCTGGGACCTCGTCCCATGCATTGGCGCGCATGTATGATTGCCATGGGTTCTGCGGGGACCGGTCAATTTCAGAAAACGACCCTTTGCTATAATCGTCTGTCTTCTCTTTATCTGCCGCTAGTAACTGCGCATGATCAGACGGTAGCATGCTCGAATCCTCGTCTTCCCCCAGGAAAACTCGCGTTGGCTTCGGCGCATACATTTCCCAGGGGAATATCCGAGCTAGCTTTTCGGGAGCTGGCTTCATTTCCGGAACTTGATAGTACATGTCCTTTGGCGCGTCGGGGTACGATGCAGGAGGTTTGAAAAGCCCTGTGTCCTGGGACATCGAGTACGTGCGGGAAGGTAGACTGAAGGCTTCGGGTTTCGAATCCAGGGGCGGAGGGACGCTGTAATCGTTAATATGATATACAAAAATTAGTATTTCCTGGGGGGGTGTAAAACGTACCGGGAAGCATCCCAGCTCATCTGCGGTGGGGAAGAGGTCCGCTCTGGAATACTCTGAGGGTGTATGGGTTCCTCTGCAGCTGCGGGCATATGCCTGGCTTGTCCAGGGTCTGTCGTTGCTGAAGGTTCGGTATGAGAAGGCTGGATTGAAGACGGCTGGCCAGGTGGAGGTATAACCCTGGGTTCCTTGGGTGCTGTGGGTTCGCTGGGTTGTGAATAGCGATACGTGGCGACATGTTCTTCTCCACAAACGTATTGCGGAACAGCGCTGAGAGCGATATCTTGGGTCCTTGCGATGGCTTCCTGTCCTGGAGGATATACTGACGGAGAGATGGCCTCTCTCTCAATTGTGGTACCCTCAGATATTGCAAGGGTATGCGTAGGAATAAATTGTGTTTCAGTACGCTGTTCGATTTCAGCTGGGTAGACCTCCTGTAAAGGCTGCTGGATGCCTTCGGGGCTCTCAAATGCTCCAGGTTGGTGAGTAATTAGCTGGACAATAGCAGGTACAGAGACAGAAGGTCGTGGTATATGCGGTTGCGGCATAGGTGCGTGAGCAAATGTTACAGCATCTCGCGGTCGGACTATTCTCCCAGAATAAGTGTCTTGTATTTCAGAGCCCGTAGGTGTATGCGTCTGTATGAATGCAGCCTATGAAGCCTGTCAATTCCAAAACCAATTATAACCAGTTGAGCATGTTTAATTATACCTGCGGCCGATAGTGCCTATCGTACGTTTCCCACCATCTCCCTAGGAGCTCGTTATACGGACCCTCCTGCGGGAACGTCTGCCTGGCAAGATTCCACGGTTTCTCCCTACCGATAAAATGCACGACGCTTATCGTGCTCTGAAAGTGGCGGAACGCAGGGACATACTGATAATGGCCACTCGGTGTGCAATTGTACGTGAAGCTCAATCGATCCCAAGACCTGAAATGCATATTTAGCAGGCCTTGATCGGCTCCATCGAAGCTAATACCTCTCTGCGCAAGGGCCAGGAGGGCATAATAGTCTTTCATATTGGGGCGAAGCACCATTACCCCCGTGTTGAAGCAATCGGGCCATCCGATATCAGGGACCGCGGCAAAGCTGGTGTCGAGAGTGAGCAGCTCGTCTGGGGCTCGAACAGCTACGCAGTCTGCGTCAATATACACAATTTGCTTATATTGCGTTTGCTTCCACAACTCGATTTTTGAGAATGTAGATATCAAGTCTGGTCTGTCCATCAGGTAGAGATTGGCGGGGGAGTGATTGACGATGTGAGTGATCGGGATCACCTCGTCATAGATGGTCTACCAGTTTGCGTCAGCAATTTAAAATAAAATAAAAGGCCCTGTAACATGGCGATAGGGAGGGGAGAAATACCTTGAGCTCGTCGATCGTGGACACTTTGAGACCGTCTAGAGTGACGAGTACAACTAGCTTTGCCCTGGCACCATTGTCGCGTAACGAATGCGCGAGCACCATAACACCTATTTCAACAGCGTGAGAAACAGTAGCGATTGAGGAACATTATCGCGGTCTACGAAGCTTTAATACTGACCAGGAAGGTAATTATCACTCAGTAGAAGCTTTAAAAAACATCGTAATTAGCAGCTTGTCCGCATGCAAAAGCACCTCCGGCATGCTTAGTAGAGCTCGCGACAAACATACCGTGCAGTACACAGCTTCCCCAGAGCTGGCCATGGTGGCGACAGCACGTGTAGAGACGTGCAATTGAAGGTGTAGAGAAGCAGTTTGAAGAAGAAAAGCTAGACACGGCGCGTCATGGGTGGATTGGAATACGATTCCTCAGTTGAAGCTTGGAAGGCTTGCGGTGCTCGGTTCCTCTCTCTCATGCCTGTTAGTTTTCGCTTTGGGGGAGTAAGCTTGCTTGCCCCGCATTTTCTATTTATGTATGTGTTATGTAGGGACAGGGCAAATTCATGCAAAACAAAACAAGCTGTGGAAGAGGTCATGGCGTTTCTTTTTTTGCAGGCTTCAAACTCACCTGTTTGATGGCAATTTTTCTGTTGTTATGAGGTCATATATAGGCACAACATAGTAGTGCAAAAGTGTGAAGAAAGAATCAGGTCTAACCATAAAGGTAGCCAATTTCAGCTTTCTTGCAACAGGAACTTACAACTTCTCAACAAAACCAGGAATTGAGTTCAGCCACAATGCTACAATTGATAGCTATTACGCAAGAGGATCAGGGGAAGAAGGATTTCCGTTCCTGAAGCTCAGTAAGATGCACACCTTAGCTATCTTTGCCGAATTGCCGGTTTACTTTGACCATCAACAGCAACTATGTAATCCCTGTAAAGCAGTTGCACCGGGTAACCCGAAATCTTGGATATGAAACTGAAGCTTATGCTGTGCTCCAATTCTGTTTGATGACCTATCACAATAAGGCCGGCCTAGAAGGTATCGTTGGCATAGATAAAAGCATCGCATACTTGGGTGGTGGAAAGTCAAGATATTTAAGCAATCTGCCGCCAAAAAAAAAGCATAAAGGAAACGCCGCATAATGCCGCCGCCATCCATGGAGCAAAGGAAATAGTAGTAGATGCAGGATAAAAAACCGTATGTACATACATACAACCTTGCAAAAAAAAAAAAGGCTTTGCCTCAAATCATTACTAAAGCAGAAAACATGTAGATGCGGAAAACAGAGTCATCACAAATGAAAGCATTATGTCATAAAAGCTGCCGTCATTCAGGCTATTTTTTGGGGGGCGGCAGCGTTGAGGAAAACTGTTCATCAATATGTAGACTCAGCGAATATGTACCGTGTGCGATGACGCGATAGTCATCAAATTAAACCTCGCGTTAGATCATTTGCGAACTGCAACCGTAGCCTCGGGGTATACCTCAGCGATGACATCTCTAACGTCTCTCTTTTCGTCGCCAATGGCCCATTCCACCGCCTTCTCGAGTGCACCCCTCCCTTCCACCTCCATGGGCGAGAAATGGCCCGTCTTTGGGAGAGTGATGACTTGACTTCCACGGACAAGGTAATCAGCTATGCCTTCCAGTGCTAGATGGGAGTCCAAAGCGCTATCAAGTGCGCCCCACAAAATGGTCGCATTCGCTTTCAAGGTTCCGGCAGACGGATCGAAGAATCCTGTCCCACTGCTCGTTCGTCGTGGTTCACCGGGACTAAGGCCATGTAGAGCCGTAATGGTCCGGAGAGATTTATGCCATCTTCTTGTAGCGGCTCCATCGCGATAGTAGGACACCGTATCAATGAAATTTCCCGCCTTTTGCCGCTTAGCCACAGATGGGGGATATTGCTCGCCATCACTTGTTACGGTTTGGCATTCTTCATCGCCGGGACCAATAGTACTTGCCATAGACTCCTCGGCATCGCGAATCGTATACTCGCCAACGGCTCCCGCTGCTTGTTTGTGGACAAACTTCAAGAAAGAGTGGTTCCCACCAGCCCCGAGGTAGCGAACCATGGGGACTGGGAGCTGAAACGCGAATATGTATCCCGACATTGCCAGCTGGCGAAGCACACGCCTGAGAGCTATGATTGATTGGAAGAGAATCGAATGGGAGTGTAAGGGGTTCCTCCAGAAGGTTTTAAACATTTTTGCTGAGGACGAGACAGCAAGGGCAATATTGGTTCTCATAAGTGCGAACTGCAGGAAGGAAATAACCATTAATTAGCGGATCCTAAGTGATTTAAAGCGCACACCGTAGAACTCACCAAGGGCCCGTTGGTCAAGATAAATCTGTTCGCCAGCTGGGGAGCTTCGGAGGCGAGACGGAAACCGAGCAGCGCTCCCCAATCGTGTCCTACAATGATGACCTTCCGAGCAGGCTTGTTGTTTTCAGAAATATCAACTCCATACTGCTCCCTGATCCCGACAATAAACTCCGTCAACTTCTCCAGCACCTCCGACGCGCCGTATACTTCCAGTCCATCGCTGCCTCCATACCCAGGAAGATCTACAGCGACCACAGTGCTGCGTTCTCGAATCAACGGGGAGGCGAGGATATGACGCCATATCGCCCAGCTGTCGGGGAAGCCATGGAGGAATATCACAAGAGATCCATGTGTCGCATGGCTACCTGGCGTGGCATTGGTGACATAGTGGAATTTAAACCCGTCGCTCACGGTCAAAAACCTATGATCCAACCCAGACCATTGTTTCGAAAGGTTCCAGAGTCGATCCTTCGCTGGAGACCGCATTGGTTAGTTATATTGTCATCTCGTACGTTTTTGGGCCTATCGAACGCAGGGAATGAGGAGGGGGTAGTATGGGGTTGTAACCCACCCAACAGCAGTTCAAGTCTCTCCTTCTCAGTAGGGCCTCGAAAGAAAGTCCCATTGAACACGGCGATCACCACATACACGGCAATCGTAAACACACCATAGCAAAACACTAGGCAGACCGCCAATGCCTTCAACACCGATGACATCATGGTGCGCTGGCGAAGCGGTTGCTTCTAGGGCATAGGAGTAAGGAATAAATGATCGCTTTGAAGGGAGGGGATGCTTTTTTCAGCTTTATATATTGCGAACTGAAAGCATTTACAAAGTTTTTCCCTCCCTGAGCGGTCGATAATCGTCCGGAGGGAATGTGATAATGGCAGGAATTATACGCGCTAGTGAATTGAAGGATGGACGGCGAGGTTCATCTGGTGGGTGCCTAATAAAAAGATCCCTGACCAGGAGTGTTTAAGTTACCGTGGGGAAGGCATAGCGATAGAGGATCGTAGCCTCAGTCATGAAAGGGTGTTTGGGCATTGATGGTAAAACAGGCTTTCAACTGCGTAGAGTTGGTTGCAGGTTGCTACAGGAGATTATCCATTGGAGTAGATGTTCGATAACGTCAACGGCGGATGGCGAGGGCGGAAGGGCCGTCATGTGTCTTGGCCATAAAGGTTCAAGGTTGGAACTCGGTGCCAAGTTTCTCGCCTCCACAGTCTCCATGGTTCTGCTCCCTGCCAGTGGAGATCTACATGATTACAGTTGTAGAGCACGATTCAGCCAATTTGACATCGCAATTGAATATCTAGTTAGATCTCAGTGGCATTTATTAAGTGTATCGTGACTAGATCATGTGCTCTTTTCCTAACCGTATAGTCGTTCAAAATTAGAATATATGGCGATGCCCACTGCAAAAAATAAATATATATATAAAAATATAAAAGAATCCCCCCAACCCTTGCAATGCAATGTAAAGCCCTGAAAATAAGAAACAACAAAACTCCTTGATGCCTCGCAGCATTCATATAACTCCTTATATATAAAAATATCCTGTAGATTCAGTCGTCATCCATGTTAGAGATCTCCTTGCGGCAAAACACCTGAAGTTTTCCCTATATAAAATTGGAAATATTGGGAAAGGCGGAGCGATGATGCGACACGCTCCAGGCAAGATAACCAATAAGAGCAGAAATATGGAACAGAGTAAGGCGTGAGGACCTTAGTTGCTCCGAGCAAGCGTTCAGGAAAATCCAATGTTGTCCCGATTGTCATCTACAATTCTTCCGTACCTAGAAAATCCATCAGTATTCTGCGTGGGTAAGAGGGGTTGGGATGAAACACATGAACTTACTCCAGAAGCAACCGGAAAAACCAAACCTCAAGATCCTCATTCCTCAGAGCTTTCTGGGCCCATTCCTTGCTTTGTTTCGCCAAAAGTGCAGCTTGTGGACGGCCTTCCTCTTCCTCCACAAAGTACCGGACACTCTCAACATGTTCGTCCCCCTTTAAACTTAATGGGATATAATGTAGCCAAGGATGCAGCCACTCATCGTGCCACTCGCGGAAGATCGCCAACTTGTAGACTAGGCTATTGCTCCTGAGGAAGGCATAGTACCGACCACTAAAGGCATTGCCGTCAATATCGACCAAATACTTGTAAGCCCAGGCTTCCCGCTGCTCCGCCCTCTCTGCGAGATCGAAGAACTCAGTTTGCGCTTTGCAGTCCTCCACATCGCACTGGCCGACAAGCATGAATCTGACGTCGAACATGTTTCTGCACGTGTCTCGCGGCACTTCTTTCAAATGCCATGCATCATCAATGCCTCTTTCTAAAACTTTCGCCTTGGTCACTCCATTGATGCCCTTTACGAAGATCTGTCGATGCTGCCTTCGCCAACCACCAGCCCTCGAGAAACCGCCAGTCGTCGAGCCACGCCAGTACATTTGATCCTTCTTGGAATCCCAAGCAAAGTCCTGCGCCGCGTCGTACGGTACTTTTTCGAGCCAATACCAGGGGCTAGGATACAGAATATCTTGGAAGCTGGACACTTTGCTCTGTGAGAAAACAGGGAAGAGGTCATGCACAACATCAAAGGCGTTTGGACGATCAAAGAAACCATGTGTATATTTTAGAGATGGCGTATGACAAATATCGGACAAGGCGGTGGTATTGTAAACAAAGCCTAGTTCGCCGTATGCGTATGCCGTAACGTTGTCGGCGGGTTGCTCATCGAGATTTCTGGCGGGGCTATCCGCTGGGCACGAGCTGCGTGAGCTAGTCCATCCGGGCTGATGGGCGAACTTGTTGAACCTGGTTATTCTAAACTGCTGAACTCTGTCACCTTTATTAACGTCGCTGGGACGTGGGGACCAAGCATTGCGTGGAGATGTATTCTTAGCAACCCTCGGTAAAGCAGTGTCCACAGCACGAGAGACTAATCGTTGCAAATCCCCGTGCTGAACAATTACTCGCGGTTCATCATGGGTATTGAAAGCCAAATCCATGTCTGGGAGATACTGCACGAAGGGCTGTAACATATCGCTCAGTGCCGCCCACAAGGGGCTATCATTGTCATTAACAATCTTAGCCACTTTTCCATCCCGGGTCATTACCCCGACAATCGCATTATCAAACCCTATAGCCTCCCTTGCCCGCTCCCGAATCATCTGAGGCTGCAGACCCCAGAAGGGGAGAAGGGAATGGTATATCGTATCATATTCATCTATCAGCTGAACGCCCCGTTTCTGAGCAAACTTGAACCACGCATCGAAGTTCGGCGGCGGAGCGATTTTGTATCGACGGCGGTACTCCTCAACTGCCTGCTTGAGAGTTCTGGATTGTCGTGAAGTAATGCCGTCAAACTTCGTTCTCGCATTTTCAACCAGCTGTGCAATCGGATGGGAAGACTGTATTTCGGCATCATTGCTGGCAGGCGTTGGCTCTGGTTGGGTATGTTCATGGGCTTCGGGAGGAGGTACGTAAACTTTCTCAGGGCGTCCTCCGGATCCGAGAAGAAATAAGGATAGTACCACAAGGGCAAATATCCCTATGAGGACTATCAGTCGCTGTCTGCGCATTGCCGATTGTGCCTTAATAATTCTAGCATCTGGAGATTTGGAGGAAGGGAATCTGATGAGCTCCGGATTCGCGTCTGCAATTTGGGATTTTGTAGTTAGACTCGGACGAGACAGAGCCTCGATTAAGAAGCCCTTTTGGGAAATTAGATCCAGAGAAGTACTTACAAAAAATATGTAATTTAACAACAGCAAGCTTCGGAATGCCGTGTCCAGCTCGTAAATATATATAGTAACCGGCAGCCAGTCAATCGACCATTTATGAAAGCAATTCGCTGGCGAGAAAATCCAAGAAACTCAGAAAAACCATTAGAAAAGTTGAATTAAGGTGTGTCCATCACGAATAATGATGTTGGGATTGCTTTTGAACCATATCGTCCCGCAAAGTTTCCGCGCTGGGCGGATGGTTGATGACGCTATTATCACCATCGTTTGGCAGAAAGCTTCAAAAGTAAACAAACAGCCGGGTCTTGGCGTGAGGATCTAGACCATATATGGCAAGGCGTGCTTCGGGTCCAGGGGCGGGTACGCGGAGTCTAAAAGACAACCCCTCAAGTTAAATATGCTAGCTAAAGTGTCTATGTGACGATATTCTCTTGGACAACAACTGAAAGACCAACAGGTACTGTATGGAACCCACATCTTTGTTCCAGAGATATAGTGTGTTGAGCTCCGAGTGCCATATCAGCTTGGAATTGTGTCCGGTCCATGCATGCCCCGCGGTTGGTAGTTACATCATAGCTTCAAATACAACCACTCTCTCAGCGTCCATGGGGAGCTTTTGCAAAGACCAAATGTGTAATCCCCCAAAAGTTAACCTTAAGAGTGAATGTGGGTACGCTGGTCAGTTGTGTGTGACCTTATTGCCAAGGGCTTGAAGGATCGAAAGGAGCGGTTCAACTATACTTTTCAAAGGTTGGATTCAGGGCGGATCGAGCATTAATATGGGACTTTTGATGCTATTGTTCTTTCGTAGAGATAAATGAAGCATTATATTACGTGAAGCGATTTGTGGCCAGAAAGAGATTGATGATTGGCTGGCTGGAGACAACCTGCAGAATCCCCCCTGCCCCCGTGTGCTGAGTGTGGTATTCCTTCAAGCTGATTTGTAGTTCCCCTAGGTCGTCAGAGCGCTGCGGTCAGCAACCCCCACGGTAAACTCATTATATAAATCTGACCTTGGGCCCCGGTCCTGAGAAAAGTAGAAATCAAACTCTGAAGATGAAAAAAGACACGTGACTGCAATCGATCCATGATGTTGCATGGGTGTGCAGAGCGGGAATGATGATGGGAACCACAGAAGATACTATCTTGGTCTTGTGGGAAAACTTAATCAAGAGTCCCCATCATGGGGGTTCGGGAAGATGGCCTTGTTGCTTTTCACAGTATGTCATGGACTTCAAAAAAATTCATGTCGTCATTCATTATTAGAGGAGAGTGGAGCTGACTGAACTACTAGCTAATAGTAGCCTAAAGATACAGGCATACTCGTGCAGCAGAAAGACCTAGCCAAGCATGTGTAAAGCTCGAATAGGAAGCGTGTCATGGGTTCGAAATTAATAGGTAAGGAGGGCGTTATATAGAGTGGGTGGATTCTTGTCCCTTTGTTGCGACATTATACCTTTTGGCCTTTCCGCGTGAAGAAATTGGACTGCTTGATATGCCGGGCCTTGCCAGTCTGCTCGTCGAAAACGGAAAATCCATAGTGAGCCGCATTGGGTGGTGTATACACTCATCCGGATGGTTAGCTACAAGCATTCTCAATGAACGATATGGCCTGGGAGCTTACGGTGGAGCGAGACGGCAGGAGTTTCGGTATCTAGGTTGGATATCTTATGCAAGCCGAGCTTTTATGGGGTGAGCTTTGCATGGGAATATATTGCTATCAGGGGGGGCGGGGGTTCTGACCTTGTCCGACATATAGGTCACTTGGTTTTCACCATATACTGTCGCCTTAGTGACAGTCAATGGCGAAGTGCCGCCGTTCTTGACTTTGTCCTCCTCGGGCCAATTATACAAGGTTTCTTGGAGAGAACCTCTCAATATCTGGAGGTGAATTGTCAACCAAGCCATATACGTCAAAGGATGCAGGTATATCGGTCTCTACCTTCATAACACAATGGGCATTTGCGTGATCGTGGATGGCGCTGCTTTTGCCGGGGCTCCAAACGAGAATAAGCTAAAGCAATGTTAGCAGCAGCCAAATGACGGGTGAACGTCTGGTACCATACCAAGTTGCTCTTGCCATTGCCCTCGTCAACGAGGTTTCGTGTGTATGCCCTGCTAGCATCTCCAAAGGCATACTTCTCCCATTCCCCAGCGTTGGAAATATAGCCCTCCATGAGCCTCTGTATATCTAAAGGATCGACGTCATCAGAGTCTAGTCCTGAGCTGGGGCCGAGGGCGGCGCTGAGATCCTGGACCAGTTTCTCAAACGCATCGGCGGGCTGTTCCTGTACGGAACTTGGGCACGGCGTGGTAGCAGGCGAGTCGTTTTCTAGATACGGCATTTTCGGGAGTCTAGCTAAAGACAACAGGAGTATACGATGGTTATAGCTCTAGGTAGTATTCTAGTTAAACGGATATTTAGGAAGTGGCAAGGTAAGAATGAGTGCTGTGCCCACATCCATGAAAGACAACGCAGACAAGAAGCCGTCTCGATTGTAGATAAATATTCGGAAGGAAATTGACGGTGAGACCTGCCTGTATGTAGCTCTGCTGCTAAAAAAGGCCAGGAGGTACGTCCTGCCTATCCGCCCTTGCCACGAGATCCAATCAAGCGGGTGAAGCTGCATAGCGCAAAATCATTTTCTAGCCGGCAATAAGCGGTGTCCGGAAATACTTTGACCCGTACCCTATGATACCCCGCGCCAGGCCAGGGCGAAGGTCGGAGGATGACTAAGCAAAATTTTCGATGTTCAACAGCAAAGTGCCACCATTTTGTTCTTTCTCCAACAGCGATATCAATCAACCTAGACACACTGCGCAAGAGCTGGTCTCTTTACAACTTTACTACCACATCCAACCCCTTTTTTTCCGTATTAGCTAGTCTGCTTAAAATCAGCAAAAATGTCGACAACAGTGGAAAAGGTTCGTTTCCTTCGTGATGTCATTGTTGAATACAACGTCGGATGAAGAGGTTACTGACATGCGCGATGCTACAGATCAAGGAGATCGAGACCGAGGTTTGCAATTCCTACCCTACATCGCGTCTACCCCCGGAGACTGACATTCTCGCAGATGGCTCGGACTCAAAAAAACAAAAATACCTCCTTCCACTTGGGTATGTCACGCAGCACGCCTACTCCGCGGACGTGGGATAGAGACTATGGTGCTAACGGATGCGACTTGCAGGTCAATTGAAAGCTAAATTGGCAAAGCTGAAGAGGGAGCTGCTTACCCCCTCCTCTAGCGGCGGCGGTGGTGGAGCTGGCTTCGATGTCGCCCGCACTGGCGTAGCAAGTGTGTATGTTTCCTATCCTCTCCCTTTGCGGTTGCGCCAATTCCCAATGCTGATATTTGATCGAAGTGGGTTCATAGGTTTCCCATCGGTGGGAAAGAGTACCTTAATGAGCAAAGTTACTGGCCAACATTCAGAAGGTAAGTTGTTGTTGTTAAACCCGTATTCCAATCTCATGAGCAATTACTAAGAGTAGTCTGTAGCGGCGGCTTACGAGTTCACGACATTGACAACGGTTCCTGGCCAAGTCATGTACAACGGCGCCAAAATCCAAATGCTTGATCTTCCCGGTATTATTCAGGGAGCGAAGGACGGAAAGGGTCGAGGTCGACAAGTTATCGCCGTTGCCAAAACCTGCAATCTGATTTTCATCGTCCTGGATGTGAATAAACCCATGACAGATAAGCGAGTTATTGAGGCCGAATTAGAAGGCTTCGGTATCAGGATAAACAAGTCGCCTCCCAATATCGTGTTCAAGAAGAAGGACAAGGGAGGCATTTCAATATCTAGCACCGTGCCGTTGACCCATATTGACAATGACGTAAGCCCTACTCCTTTTCTATTAGAAAGAACCTCGCTCACAACGAACAGGAAATCAAAGCCGTCATGGGTGAATACCGAATTTCGTCTGCTGATATTGCGATCCGTTGCGACGCAACTATTGACGATCTGATCGACATCCTTGAAGCTAAGAGCCGCTCCTATATTCCGGTTATTTATGCACTCAACAAGATTGATGCCATATCCATCGAAGAGTTGGACCTGCTTTATCGTATTCCGAACGCATGTCCTATCAGCGCTGAACATGGGTGGAACCTCGATGAGCTGCTTGAACTAATGTGGGACAAGCTCAATCTTCGAAGAGTTTATACCAAACCTAAGGGGCAAAGCCCTGACTACGAAACTCCTGTAGTGCTCAGGGCGAACGCCTGTACTGTTGAAGATTTCGTACGAGACCCCTTTGATGCCTTTAGACTACGTTATACCCCTGCTGACTGTTGATTCTCACATTGAAGTGTAACGCGATTCACAAAACTATCGTGGAACAATTTAAACACGCAATAGTGTACGGGCGCTCGGTCAAACATCAGCCCCAGAGAGTGGGACTTTCTCACGAACTATCAGACGAAGATATCAGTAAGCAGACTCCCCTTGCTAGCTAAACGTGGATGGTACTAATAACAAGTTCCAGTTACAATCATCAAGTAATGATTGACAGTCCTATCAACAAGAGCCGTATATTATCGCCGTGGACCAACATTCTACACCGAGCTTTCCCTTTCGCGATAGCAGGTGCACTCCGCAAATGTTCCTTCAATGCTGCAATGTGTGTGACAAATGGTAGTCCATCATTTCTCCATACAGCGCAAACGGCTGCCGGCATGAGAAAAGGAACGCAGATGACATCGCCTTGTACTCCAAAATTGTTTTACAGGATGGCCACCAGGGCCGCGATGGACAACCATCGTATGGGTATGAATCCACCGCCGCATATATCCGACCCTTAAAATCCTGCGGCATTTATGTGGCTAGCCGACCATCAGGGAGTAGAAACACACCAAAATCTTTTGTTTTCCAGCGAGGATACCCAACATGGCGTTCCAATCGGTCTGCGGTGGGCTATTGCGCATTGAATCTATTGAGAAGCTACAAAGCAATAAAGAATCTTTTGCCTGTTTTTTTGATTCATTAAAAATAATTAGTTGAGTCGATTGTCTTCTTTGATATCAAGCTGTTCTGTTTCAAGCTATTCATTCTTCTTTCCTACCGAGCCTGTATGCGGAAGAAACAAAAAATAGAAATGCAAATACTCTTTGTACTGTCAAAACATGCTTAATATTCCTGTCTTTTTTATACTTTTACAACCTCCATGGACCGTGCTGGTTACACAGCTAAAACTAAACCAGAACTGATAAAATCTCCTAGATGGGTTCTTTCTTTTGTCCTCCCTCGACATCTCTGGATATATGCATGTCTAATATGTCAATATCCAACCAATTACCACAATATAATATATATTAAGTCATGTCTGGGGGGATATGAATGGACAGACACTGGACCAGAGCTGGTTATCCATGGGATTTTGTTACATGCAGGCAGTCGGGGCAAAACGCTTCCTGTCAACCAGCCCCTTGAGTTACACAATGGCATTTTATTTATTTTCTTGCTAGGATTTCTTTTTTTTTAAAAAAAATGTATTTGTGCTCTGTGGTTCCTGGTTCGTGTATCCCTCCCTTTTCATTTTATTTTAATAAACCCGTGAAAAATATTTGATCTACCTGAGATTCCCGTGGCGCACGGGAGATCTCCTTGTTTCTTGTTTATATATGCCTAGCTTTTCCTTCAGGGAATACAAAAGACTGTGACTTGGGAGCCAGTCGTTTTTACATTTTCCTAGCATATATGTGACAATGAGGCTTTTAGGGGCGGGGGGCCGCAAACACTTATATGAAACACAGTTGAAGCAGTTGCCTTGACCGGGGTGGGGGGACGGGGGGGAGGATCCTTTTCTCTTCGATCTTGTTATAGATTTGAACTTTTCCTCCCTCGTGTGCGATAACGTATGTATAACAGATGTGGTCGGAGACAAAGTGTGCTGCGATATGAAGTCACTCAATCTGGAACTTCGACATGGTATGCCAAAGGTCCGTGCTTGGGCATCCTAGCTTCTTGCATGCAGGCAGTGGTTAACTATTAATACATACGTATCGGACCTTGTATCTACGGCGTAGCACAGGATATGTAAAAGTTGAGAGTCCGGGGGCCTTGAAATGGGGGCGTCCCCAGGCGACACATACAATGTATACTCGGCGGGTTTCGCAGGGCTGGAAGCTTCTGTGGATCCATTCGGGCAGCGATCAGCCAAAACGGGCGTAAATGAGACAAAGGAAAAGAAAACAAGATATTTACCTCATTTGGCGTTGAATAGATGTCAAAACCTGAATGGAAGAATGGAATTCTTGGGGAGGGTGGAGGGAGGGGTTTGCTGCTTTTTTTGCTCCCCCTTGAACCTGGCTGACCACGATAGGGAACGGCGTTTATCCACGATTTATATGATCGCCCCCTTTTAGCGTTTCAAGAATGTGGTTGTTGGCAACGATGCAAACTTGTAAGATCTGTTTCATCCAACATGATCCTTGAATGAGGCCATGGATAAATAATGGCCATCTTTTTGTTGGGTGCCCGGACATCACACAAGGCATGCAGTCAGGGGGAAAACTGGTGTCCTTTTTTTTCACCCTCTCATTCGGCTACTAAAGAGTATTTCTTATTGGTGCGGGGAGCACACCACGCTCCTTGACTGAGAGTCTGTTTCGTTGTCCGTTTTATCCATGTGGAATAAGACCTTTCTTCCTCCGCGTATTGAGCATACCTGTCTGTCACTTTACATAGAAGGTGTTCCCTCTTCTTTTGATCGCACAATGCACTCCCTGCTGGGATCAAAATCCCTCAGAACCTTTTTTTCCGCTCTCAAGTCTAGACACGTGATGGGAGGTGGACTCCAATATCGCGGTGTGAGATAATCTTGCATCACTAGCACGGACGAGAAAAATAATAGCTGCTTGTTCTAGTCCGTGATGTTGCAGTAGCTTCATGTACTCAAGGATACCCCTTCTTTTTAGCCTTACTCTCTCTGCTGATGCCCCGACGTGCAAGTGAAGTGGGCCTGGCGGGGCGGGCGCAGAAAAAGAGGACACTGACCTACGGCCCGAAGATCGAGCAACCAGGCTGAAGAGCGTGAAAAAGTCAATCTTAAGATGCCAAATTGTCAGGGATTCCTTGCTAGATATGCGCCTTGCAAATGCAAAATGCAAAATGCAAACTCCCCATTTGGGCAAAATGGATCTGCTATGGAGGATTTTAGTTGCGCGCTCCTGCCAATCTGGGAAAGCTATGATGCACATAAGCACACTTGCATCAGCTCCTTGCCATCCCCCACCACGGCTTTGGCAATTTGCTGATGGTCTACCCAGTTCTTGACGATATCTGAATGCCAATTTAGAATACTAGGCAAGAAGTTCTTGCCAGTTTCTCATACAAATTTTAGTGGGGGAACACTGTTTCCTTCACATGCCATCTCTACCAAATCCAGCGGGGATGAGGGAAGGGAGATGGGAGATGGAAGACGGGGAATGCCCAAAGTGCACTGGAAATCCTTACTGAGGATAGGATGGGTGCAATGTTGAGCAGCTAGGCCTCCTTGCACCATCGAAACGTAGCAGATGGCATGGCAATGGAGTGTCAAAGCTTCACGCATCCAGAAGCTTGAACGGTGATCAAACCTTTCTCGTTTCGAAGGGGTTGAAGCCTGGCTTCTAGTTTCTAGGTGTTTGACGTCGTTCATTTGAAGCAGATAACTACCCCTTTTCGTGCATGGGCATGCTTTTTTCGGAGCAGCGATAGAAATGCGGAGAACTATCATAGCCACGAGGGAAAGTGTCGGGGGTCAGGTCTCCTCTTCCGGACTGCTTCCTCTTTTAGATGCATGCTTGAGACGAAAGTTTTTGTCCGTCTAATGCATTCATCGGCTTCAAACATTTAACATCCTGCCGTTCCAGGGATCCGTTTTCAGGTCTTAGCATTTGGGAAATGGAAGACCGAGCTTTGCTGTCTCGGCTACGACTCTTAAGAGCAAGGAGCAAGATGCGAACAAGGGAACCCAATCAACGAACATATTGGCCGTGAATAATGCAAGATTGATTTTGCTATATTTACGATATCATCACTTCCCCAAATATGTGGAAAACGAATTGTTCTCCGCTTCCTTCCAAAATGCCGTCACTTGTTCACCTGTCTTGATCTAGACTCCCCCCCCCCCCCCCCGGCCCACGGGAAAAATCCAGGGGTTATAGGAGTTACTGTGGTCAGACCCGGAATTTTCGTTAGTAGGGTTCCCTTGACAGGGGTGTGAAATTCGAATTCCACGCACCTTCTTCTTCACCCACCAAGAAGTAAGTCCACCTAATTCTCATTCTTCCCCTACTAATTCATCAAATTCCTATAGTTCTCATACA
>PDNA01000194.1:0-59071 GCA_002573605.1 Polytolypa hystricis UAMH7299 | reverse complement strand
TATCCGCACCGGCGAGGGAGGAGGGGGGGAACGAAACGTCGGGAAAAGGAAATTTACAGTAAGGGATTGACGATCTGACCTAACAAGATCCAAGGAAAAATATTTGATAAGGAGTGACGAGGAGTATGTTCGGGGAACCCCCTAAGAGCACCAGAGAAACCAATCATGTACAGGAAAAAGCAATTACACCGCGACAGTGGTTGCAAATTTGTTGTTCCCACCAATGGCGTAACGGATCGAAAAAGGAAAAAAAAGATTTGATGTTACAATGAACTTGTGCAGATATAAGGTTTTCAGTTGAAGCATGCGATGTCTTTCGTCCCAGCAAAGATCGAGATCCTGTCCTGAGCTCGCTAGGCGCGTGGGCAACAACACACGACTAATAATAATAAACCTGGGCAGCGAGCGTCCAAAACGCCGTGTCATCCCTTGCCAATGATCAGACTGCTGATATGCTTGTTCCGTTTGCATCATCCAGAGCTAGAATGGAAGCATGCACCATGGAGTACTCTATCCTCCACTACCAAAGGCAATGTCCCGGTCTATACGCTGCTTCGAAATCCTCCGACTATTGTGGGATCCAATCACGGCGACAGATTTTGGGGCTCTTGCCCCAGTAGCTTTTCTCTGTTATTTCACTGGAATAGCCATATTTACTGTCCTGCAACTTAGGAGGAGTCAAATAGGGCAGTTCCTGTTTGCATCATTTCTCAATTACATTGCAGACAGATGCTATTTCTCGTTTAGTACTGACCGTGCGAAACGCGCTGGTTGACTGTGAATAAATCCTCGGGTGCCATTGAATGACCTTTCGAGTATCTTATCTACCAAGGAAATTTCCAGGTCCCCAAATCGTTGGTTAGAACAATTCGCCGGCGCCGAAGCTGCGGGCAGGCAGGGCGGTTGATGGCATGGCTGCACGATGTCCGTGAGACGCCATATCCTTCTCGCTTGAACCAGGCATAGGTGCGAGCTATGTGAGAACCGCTCTAGATATGAGGCACGGCCTATTGATAACACATTATCAATACGTCTTTCTTTGCAGAGTTCAGCACAAGGTCCATTTGAAACTATGATGTCAAGAACCATGAAATAGGGGATTAGAATACTCTACTCCCGCTTGTTGATTTTGATCCAATCCATTCTATGATAAGATGTCATAGAATATGAAAGCCGTTCATCATTTAAATAACGAACAAGCAGGTGTTTATTAGCATCTAGGAGCCCACGAGTCGAAATGGGGGGCCTCAAAAGACCAGATCAAAATTCCAAAGACTCTTTCATAAAAGAATTGCCCGATGCCGCGTCGGTGTTTTCTTGGTGATGTTGGGTATACTCGGCGTCCTTCATGCAAGGTCTGCATCGCAGCCTCCTCTGGAGTGCTTGAATCATAGGCAATTGTCAAGTAGTCGAATTTCAAAACTACAATAGAGAGCCAGCAAACCACGGCGGAAGATTTCCGCTTAACCTCTGTTTCTTTTTCTATACCCTTGCAAGGTTTCACTCAAATGCACTGGCCAGTTGGACGGATAATATTTGTGCATGCATACCATGGACTGTCCCTACACGCAGTATCGCCTTACAGAGAGTCGTGCAGGCACCGAACTGAACTAGAACCGACTGGCTTCCAGCTCCTCTAACCCCCTTTCGGGCAAACGGAGGAAGAGCGTTGTGGGGTTGGTTGCAAAAAGCCTCCGAATATGCTGTATCCGGTCTATACTCAAATACCGGTAGGTCGGCTTATGCTCAGTGGCATACGACAGCAAAAGCTTGGATTCGGGCTTGAACAAATAGCTCTCAACCTATACCATAGGGTCCGCTATTCTCTTTTCAATGCCTTCAATGCCCCAACCCTCCCACGAAATATTTTAGACGTTCTTATTTTTGTCTTAAGCTCGAAGGCTGTGGATATTTTGATATCCTTGTCCTTTATTCCTACCTTAGAGCGGCTATATAAGCGTTGGGCATATGTTTGGTTAGTGGTATCGGTTGAGCTACACGACATATCATATCCTGGTCCGTTCTCCCCATAAGCTAGAACGAACCGGTGGGAATCGATACCACATCGCCGGCTCACATTCTGGACTAGCCATTCAGTTTTCTCACCCTCTTTTTTTCGATTGTCTAGAAAAAAGTGATGAAATGAAAATTTGAGGGGATAAGCATATAGATGGTTTTGTGGTTTCCTAGGCAAAACTGCCAGTGGAAGGCTTTCCTCATGCTTGCTGCCTTTTCTTTTTTACACTCCAGGAGATGTAACATGCAAGTTTGTGTGGTTTGGGAAACCACCATCTAACCCCAAGTACCCCAGCATGTACAGTACATATACTATGCAGATACCTAATCACTGTGCTGACCTCACTTTGGCGAACTGCATATACTATCAAGCATCACTACATCCATTCTGGACAAGGGTTCCATGACAAACAAAACAAAAAAGAAATTCAAGCTCAGCAAGCAGAGTGTGGTTTTGCTATTGTTTTCAGATCCAAAAAAAACCGAACCTCCTATAGATTCGAAATTGCGCATCAAGCCTCATCATGACCCCAAGAAGGGGGAAAAAAAGGGATATTTAGATTCTTAACAAAACATCCGCCAAACTAGCTAGTCTTCTTAGACTTCGTTTTATCCACAATATCAACCCATTGTGTCTTAACTCCCCTACTCACCAACGCAGCCTCGACAACACGTCGATGGTCTCCTTGAACCAGAACTTCCATGACCCCTCTCTCCATCCCTGTTGCCTGTGTCACACTCGTGCTACCCGCACACTTCTTCTGCAGTTCCTCCGCGAGCAGTACCGGTGGAATACCGAATACTTCCAGCCCGAAGACTCTCGTCACAACTTTTGCTCTTGTACGACGCTCAATGGTCATTGTAACCTTGGGGACTGGGCCGGCTTTAAGCTTCACGTCTTCGAGAGTCTGATTGGGCTTGAGAATGGCATGGAATGGGGCGCAGAGGGTGGGGTCTTCTAGAAGGCGGCGGAGAAGGGCGTCTCGTGTTATCGTCCCCTGCCTGAGTCTGGCGACGTCCCCGGGAGAGAGAATTGTATTGCTGATGAATGGGTTGAGGGAGATGATACGCGGGTTGGATGGTGAGACGATTGGGGGATCCTGGGAGGCAAGGTAGTCGTTCAGCCTCTTTGAGACTTCGGATGAAGAGTAGTAGTTCTTCGGGTCGGCGTTCGAAAAGGGAGGAAACAAAGTAGGCGTAAGTTTCCCGCCTGGTCGATATAGGTTCTTGACTGTGAAGCTCTGGCCTAGCGATGGGTCTTTACCATGCCCTCCAACTTGACCTTGTGCATTTTGAGCGCTGTCAGATGCAGACTTGTCTTTGCGTGGCAGCTTGTATGGCTCAAAATTCGTAACCCGGGCGTCATCAAAGTCAACGTCCATAATGATAGTCTCTCCTCCACTGCGATCCTTTGATTTCACCAATTTCTCCTTGTCCAGATGTTTGATAAACTTCTTTACGTTCTTCCAGCTCGTTTTCTTGATCTGATAAAACTGAGCATGCTGCGGCGAGTATATGGGTAGGTACGGAGTTATGAGATTGGATACCAGGTAAGATGGCTGAACAGGCAATGAGAGTCCGTAATGAGGGGCCGACGGGTTGTCTCGCTTGAGTTGATAGACGGCATAGAGGAAAGCATTGTGGAAGCCCGTATCAATTTCTGTATTGCGCGTATTCGTTAGCTTCAAACCAATTGACTGATATATAAATAGGCGGACTTACCTTTTGTCGTAGGCTCTATTACTTCCTCCTGCAGGCCTTCTTCAGGCGCTTCAGTTTCCAAAGACACCCCACCCTCTTCCTCTTCCTCTGGAGATGCACTTTGCTCCTTACCGCCTTCTAACGTCAATCCACCAACCCCCTCCTCAACGCCACTGATATCTTCCGCCCATCCCTCAATATAATCCGGAGATCGCTGGCCGGGCCGCCCATCATGACTCCACGCCCAAAGCTCATCTCCTTCCCACTGCACGCCTTTGACAGCATGACCTTTGGCGCCATGCACCTGCCCTAGACCAGCAACATCAATCTCACATATGCCAACAAAAGATGGAACCGTCGGCTTCTCCAAGCTCGCCACAGCCACAAGCGCTCCCTTGACAGCCGCGCTAGGGAACGGCGGCCCATTCGCTAACCCCGGTGTCATCAAATCTGCACCATGTTGTAATTTATCCATCACCGGGCCGAAAGTGTGTAGTAACGGGACGAGACGCGGGTTATGCCATAGCGTGTAAACTGTAGGGTAAATTCGTCCATCTGCGCCGGGCCCTTGTTCGACTTTGAACCAGAGGATCCGCTCGATTTCGCCGGGATGAGAACCAACGTAAACTGTCCCGTGTACGGATGCGAGTTCGGGCCCTGCTGTTGTGGTGAAGCGCCCTGACTGTGTGTTCTCGGGGAGGAGAGCGGTGCGGATCGAGGCAAGACTTGGAGCTGCGGTGTTTGCGGAAGCTGCAGGGTCATTCTCGGACTCTGCTTGCGCGGCGACGGGAGGACTCGGTATGCTGATATTGTAATCGCGAATAATCTGGTCTGCTATCTTGCGACGGTCTGACGAGCGGACAGAAGCTAGAGTTTTGATCTGGAAAGGTCTGTTAGGATACTATGCTCGAGCATTTGATTGTGTGGACATGGGGAAGGATAGAAGGAAGTGGTATACTTACTGTTGGTTTCTTTTTGAACATTTTCACATACAACCGTACCTATATCCTGAATAATAAAATATAATGAAATATACACTGTTAGATAACTTTTCTCAATATGTTTCTAAGCAAGAGAGAAGAGTGATGTGAGTGGTTTGTTCTTTGAAGAATATGTCTTCGAGGAACTTGCAGAGCTTCGGCTTCTGATTGTTGATAGGCAACAACAGTGGGGTAGATATGATGACAATTCTTTACAGACAGTTTCCGCTCTTGTACCCCGCAATGCATGACTTCATGCATTTTTTTTTAGTAGCTTCTTGATGGGAAACCCATGGAATATGCAGTTTAATCACTGATTTCTTCTTTGCAAATTTCATTGAAAATATGGATTTCTTGCAAAAAGGAACCCGTCAGCTGCGACGTCTGGATGTATGTACTTAAGCCACATAGGCGCACTAATAGGAGGTAGAGAAGACATAAGTAGTAACAGCTTTCTAAGATGGAGTTGAATACAAGTACACACAATGTACAATAAGAAGATAAAAAAATGCGATAGTCAGATCATATCATAGATCAAGAAAAGAAGAGAAAATATAGTCTATATACAGAAAATAAGAAGGATACTAGGGCTAAATTGCCCCAAACTCCACAGCTTCACAAAAGGATAGAAAGAATTTGGCGACCAAGCGCCTCTTGAATCGTGTAGTGATCGTTAACCCCCATCGTTTTTTTTTTGAGAAGCACGTTTATGCCTCGCCGAACTGACGAGAATGGCGACGTGCCTGTCTTCTCGGGGTGAACAGGCGCTGAAGAGCATTGAAGGCAAGGTCTCGGAGCTCCGTGGTAGTCATAGAGTCTAGGTCCAGCTCAACTGGACCGACATTGTTCTTGGGGCAGCCATCTCCTGGGAGTGTGCCAGGAGGAGTAGGCTGAGGGTTGGTTGGCTGGGTAGCGGTTGGTTGCGTACCGGTAGGCTGAGCATCTGTCGGCCGGACGATGGTGGTCATGGTCTTGGTGACAACAGGAGGCTGCTCGACAACTGTTGTTGTTTCAGTAGGCGGGAAAGGAACAGCAGAGTATGAAGGGACAGCAGGCTCGGTGGGGGCAGGAGGAGCTTCAGTGGGAACCTCGATGATAGGAGCCTCGGTGGGAGCCTCAGGAGCTTCGGTGGGAGCTTCAGTGGGAGCAGCGGTTGGAGCAGGGTTGGAGTCACCTCCGCCAATCAAAGCGGGGCCAGGGATTTCGTAGCTGGCCAGAGGCTGATAGATGCCGATTTTGATGCCAGGATCAGTGTTGGTATAGAGAGATGTTCCAAGAACACCCTCGGGGTTCTGGGTGCCGCTACCAGTGATTTTAAGGTTGAAGCACTGGGGATAGTTTTGTGCACCATTGTTATCTCCAGCCGAGTGAAGAGCAATAATTTCATGTCTCAGAACATAATTGCCCGGAGCAACCGATTCGGGGATGGTAAGCGTCCAGCTTTGGTTGTTTCTGATGAGGTCGTCCGATGCCCAGTTACCGGGGGGGCTGCTGCCATCGATCAGGCCAGCTTCGCTAATCTTGAAGAACTTCAATTGAGTCTTATCGACAGAGGAGCAATCGCCGTTGCAGTTGGCGAGATAGTCGATGACAGGGCCGTGGTGGCTCTCAGGCCACTCGGTCCATTGCAATTCGATGCTTCCTCCAGCGGCGACTTCGGCAGAAAGCGCACCCGGTTCAGATGATCTGTGGCAGATAATGTCAGGGCTAGAATAGCCGCTGCCATCGACGAAACCTAAATCCGTTGCGCCGGAAGACCAAGCAACGACATCAGGAGGGGTGTTGGTGTACGGATACGAATCAACGAGATATCCACCATGGCTACCATATGTTAGCGATTGGCAACTGAGAACGAGATATCTGAAGACTTACTATTGGCCATCAGCAACAATACCGGTGACATATCCGTGAGCGTCAACGAGAGACAGGGAGGCCAAAGCTCCCAGGAGCAAGGAGGGCTTCAAGATAGACATTCTTCTTGAGTGTATTGGGTGTAAAGTCACAAAGGAATGGACTAAATTTGTTCAAATGACAAGAGCAGAGAAAGTAAAGCTTCAATCAATGAAGCTGAAGAAAAGAAGGTAAAAAGTGGAAGAAAAAAGAATGTAGTGACTGAAGGAAAGACAGCTGGAGTGGCTTGCAGAGAAGAAGTAGCAAAATCTGAGCGAGGAAACCGAGCTTTATATATCAGTCCAGCGAGGAAGCGACCCACACTCACCGTCACGCAGCCGCTGACGTGACGGTCAAGGCGAGACTGGGAGAAGTCACAAAATCACATCATCATAATCATTGTCGAAACAATGATTCATGCGCATCGGCGAAATTAGGCGGGAAATGATACCAGGCGCGTGGGTCAAGGACTCTGAGAGGCTCGGAAACTATGTATGCAGGAGTCTACCCCTGCTAGAATTCCGTTTCGGAGCCTCGAAACTCGAAACCCTCGTACATCCATATCATGTATGTATCTTCCTAGGTATGTATGCACATATCAAGGTGCTTGACGAGTCCTTTGTAGAAGACTGGCCCAAGGGCCTTGTTGCTGAATATTACAGGGAGAGAATCCTACTTCCTGCGCAAACCATCCTCGTAAAAATTCTCCCTGAAGGTTGTAGCTTGGAGTGTGCAGAAAGACAGGGACGATGCCTTTGTCTGATTGATCTTCGAACACACAGTTCTTTCGCTGCGTGAAACAGGCCTAGCTCTTGGAAGCGGAGAATAATCTAGCATAGCAAAGCGCTTGAATGAGTGCCCACAACTATTAAGCCTGGTCTGATAGCATTAACAGTAGAATCGATGTTTCCACTAGGAAGAAGTTACCACAAGCCGGGCTTTTAGTGTTTCGGTCGTAGCGCCGATGGTGCTGCCACGAGGAACAGAGAGGAAGGACTCCACCTCAGACGAAGCACAGAAGCTAGCAGGGGATGGTGAAACAGTATTGGTCGGAGATTCAGGGCTTGGGAGACATCACGAATTCTAAAAGCTTGACCGGACCAGTGTTTGGTGGGCATTTCATCTCGTTTATCCAGAACAAAAACACCGGATCCCTTTGAGTTCACGGCAGGAGGAGAGAGGAGAGAGGAGCGAGGTGCATACAGACATGACCCCTCATTTTACCATGTGATGCTCCCCCCACTTCACAACATTCACACACAGACTATCATTTCTTTTTTGTGCTTCGCATCATCAATCTCCAGCCTCCAGCAGACAAGAACACTGCTTGAGATCCAGACCTGTGGATCCCTGTGTTGTTTCGTCCGTCCGCCATGTGGGCGATACGCTCCGGACCAAGCGCCTAGCACTGTTCTTTCCAAGGCCCTCCTAGAAACGGAGCCGACGGAAATTACATACCTCCCGGTGCTCCCATGCCCTCACTTCTACACTTCTACAATTCGGTTCTAGATGCCTCCCATAACATTTCAAGACGCGTTGCTGGATAAGACGATGGGGGAACGGAGAATCTTCTCACTCCCAAGCTCCACTGCGTGACTTGGGTTCTTATCCCTTGTCTACCCTTCCCGCTTTGGTGGTCTTTGGCTTCCGGTTCAACCCTGTCCAATAAATTTTTTCCCGCGATTGGGGCCGCTTGTTTCGCTGTCTCATATAAATTAAGCAAGTCGACAACTGACCCATTCTCTACCCGCTGAGGCTTCGAAGACATCGACCATGCTGAGTGCTCCCGTCCCGACATTAAGGGGAGCTTTCTATTATGCTATCCACGCTCTGTCTGTGGAGACCTAGCTGCTTTGCAATCTGTGGATGCCTCTCCTGTCAGTGCCAGCCGTGTCGAGGATATGGAGTCTCCGCTGCGCTAGATCCATCCAAGTGCCAATGGTCAACTCGAAGGCTCTGCAGCTCTGTTTTGCGAGAAGTTTCTAAAGCCATACTCTAGCAAGGATACTAGGGATGATGCGGTCTGGCGGACCCTTCCAACTATTTCACTAAGGTAGGGGAGGTGGCGATGTTCAACCGTCCAGGAGGGATTTCATTGTCGAGCGGAGGGTGTAGCGGCTGGATCCACGAGGTCTAGCCAGGAAGCGTTCCTCTGTCTCCCGACTTCCATTCTCCCTCTCGCTCACAACTTCCTACCCCACGGAGGATTGAAGATAAGTGTGTTCCGTTTGCACCAGAATTTGCTCCCCACCAGATGGGCTGTAGTTTGCTGCCCCTTGTACGGGTCGATCAAATGAATTGCTTGCTCTGACATGTGGTCGCATGCGGCAGGTGCAATGTGAAGTTTTTTCTGCTTCCTTCCAAAATTTGGAAGAGAGCACTGCGGGAAGGCAAGATGGTACTCTCTACTTTCCAACTCAGACAAATCGAGTACGCAATGTCTCGATTTTGGCTTCTCATTTTGAAGAGCGTGTTGATCCAAACATTCCAATCCAACAATGTTCATTCTCTATCTCTTACGGTGTTCGTATTTCTATTTTAGTTGATAGATTTGCGGTGCTCCTCCAGCTGAATACACAATGCATCACTTATCCTTAGTCACTCTTTTACTTCTCTCATTTATTTTCTCCCAATCTGCTATCGCAGCAGCACGGACTACGAAATCTTGGAAAGCAATATGCCCGGTCTCTGGGACGCCCGTCTTGAGTTCAGACGTGCTGGATCCCGATCATTTGGGCTCAGTGGTTAAGAGATTTTGGAATCCTGATGGGCAGGAAGACTTGGATTCGGGCGAGACGATGGGTTTCAATCCTAAAATGACGATCGAAGCGAACTATCCTACCACATATCCCTGGTCGGCGCGAAATGCAGAACAGCTCTCCCGCCTTCATCCCAACCGAACCGGCCTATACTTCCGCGAACATGTGCTAAATCCGATGATGTATCCATGGAATGCAATCGGACGAGTCTTCTTTAAGAGATTTCGAAGGGATAGAGGAGGATGGTGCACAGGGTCCTTGGTGGGAAGAAATCTCATGCTCACTGCGAGCCATTGCTTCCCATGGGGTTATGGTTCTAGCCGGTGGATGCGGTTCGTGCCGGGGTTCCACAACGATACTGAACCGTATGGAAGTTCGTATGTGTCGAAATGCCGCGGTGTAAAGAACACGTTCAATGTCACTGGGATTGACTACATCATATGCCATCTTTGCAAGCCACTTGGTGATTTTACCGGCTGGTTAGGGACGAAGTGGTGGGCAGACGACACACCCTACATGAACAGATCATGGCATAGCTCGGGGTATCCTATCGACGCCTTACAAGGGAAGGGTCAGATGTTGCTGTCCGATATTAAACTTACCGAGGTGGATAACCATGGGACTCAGGGCAAGGAGCTTGAGACTCACGTCTTCGCATCGCCAGGTTGGTCCGGCGGTCCCATGTGGGATTACATAGACGGCAATCCGAAGATAGTTGGGGTATGTAGCGGCGGGGAAAAGGATTGCAGCGAGCAGGTTGGTGGTTGTACTGGGCTGGAAAATACCGGCAACTACCATGATGTCTCCGCAGGCGGAAAGCTCATGACCGATCTAGTTCTCTACGGAATGGCCAACTGGGAAGGAAGAGATTCCAGGGTTTGATCTGCTTAGTTGGATATTTGCTAGTTTTGACTGTGGGGAGGTCCTGGGCTATGTGAGGAGGGACGCAAGAATCCTAATACCCGACTATTCTCCTCATGTTTGTAGCCAGTTATTCACTATAGCGTTCATTACTATCAATGTTACCTATAGAATATTGTTTCAGAGCAGTCCATTTGCTTGCCTATATCTCACTCATATGGACAATAGAGGTAATAGCTTGGCATGGTCAGTATTTCGCTGCTCAATGGATGCATTCTATGCTTAAAGATACACCTAGTCAGACATATTTCAGAGTGTGTAAAGGAGGATATACATGCTGTCATATGCTCTCTACTCAATGATATATCATGCATTATTTCTACTATCGCAACTGCTGGCTCACTACTTACTAATATAAGTGAGGATGGTTACCTGCAAGGCCATTACAGTTGGTCTACAACAAAATTGAATTGATGGACTTAACTCGGAGGAAGGTGTTGGTGGAGGGATAGCAGTGCGTGGAATTCAAATTTCATGCCCCTGCCAGGGTTGGGTGGAACTAACAAACCTTCCAAGATAGAGTATTGTGAACCATGTAGTAGAAGGTCCCCTTTCTGATATCATCTTTGTCAACCTCTCAATCTGATAATATGAAATTGTTATGCAGTGCAGGCTAAGGCAGGTACCATTGACCTCTAGGGGTAGCTTTGCTACATAAAAGCAGAAAAGCAAAAAAGTACTAGAAAAATAATCAATCAAAACATACAAAAAGCTACTACAATAACACTAGGAATCTAGGAAAAGTCAAAGCACCTCTATCTATGTCAACAAGACAACCTGACACTGACAACCAGTTGTGGACTCGCCGACCTACGCAGCGGAGGTGCGGCCACAGGTGTCGCCTTTACCTCGTCTAGCTTACACGTCCAGCCTTCCTGTAGACGTATTTCGCTAATCCGGTAGGAGACCTGATTTTTGTCCTTTGTTTGAAGCATAAGGAAGAACATGCATTCACGAACGGTTATCGGCGGTGGTTGCGGAGTCATCTAATCCTGTTGTATGTTTGATGCCATCTGAGTAGCACAGGTCCCACTGTCGCGACTTCGGGTTAAGTTCTTGTTTTAAGAATATTGTCCCCTTGTATGTGGTTAGGAACGCATATTTTGCCTTCAGAGCCATCATATATTCAGCGACTTGACCTTCAACAATGACATAATGAGTTAGCAACAAGCAGCACAATTCGGAAACCCTAACTTACCGAGGACCCTTCTCAAATTGGAGTCGTTCCTTACATTCGCTCTTGCAAGTTCGATGTAGCCGAGTAGGTCATGATCTTGAACCCAAGGAACTTTGGCCTCGCCAACGAATCGCAGCTTCGGATGGAACCAATTAAACGCTCAGGATAATCGCTGGTTCCGGTAACAACAGATCTATATCCCAGTTGATTCAAGTACAATTCGAGGCAGACTACGGATTATTGAATCGGACGGGTTAAGCATGCACTAACATCAGTCTCAAACTCTGAGCATGTGCTTTCATGTTGCTATGCTTAAGTTATTTTGGACCTACTCTCGAGTACTATAAATCTATACCTCTTCCCTCACGTCTAGTTGATTCTCTACCTCCACGCGAGTCTTGTTCACCATAAAGAAGTTTTATACTTATCGTCAGACCCAACTATGGAGCATCTCTTCCTTGAAGAGCTTTCCCTTGAGGGAAAGCTGGCCAAGTTAGTGGACGGCAGCGATTGGAAGCTCGAGGACAGAATCTCGCAACACTTCTATCCGCCTAAAAGCGAGTTGTACGGAGTTCGGCAAGTGGATTCATGCGTGAGAGTAGAGCCGGCTCCTCGCTTGGAGGCTATTGTCAAAATTCACGCGCAGTAAGTGTATCCTTTTGACTACTTTGCTAGAGAACTATTCTAATGGGAGTGTTATACATCGCAGATTTCCTACAAGAGATTCGCTAGTAGATCCCGACCCCAAATCCGATCTGGGGAAGCCACCACAAAACTTCCTTTCCCCACAATTATGGAATGTGAAGCGCTTGAGCTTCTGACCAAAAAGGGGTGTTCTTGTACTCCAAAAGTACTCCACTTGGCGTCGGACATCCAAGACGAGGATACCTGGGTTCCTGGTGGTTACATTGTCTATATATTCATGGAAAAATTGCCGGGAACATCTCTCCGAAACTTCTTCGAACGATTTGATCGTACGCAGCGGGATAAAGTCAGGGCGGCCTTCAGAGCAGCATTTATGTGAGCATCAATACCCAACTGTTATGGCAATTATGCCAAAGTTGATTCAATACCATACTAATATCCGCGATGCTATGACAGTGAGCTCATGTCATGGGGGATTTACCATATGGACCATAGTCCTGATAACCTTTTGTATGATGAGGAAACAGAAAAATGGTTGATTCTGGTTCTCTATTCTCTATCCCCATGTGTTGGCTCTTTGCACTTTGAATGCTCACTGTCCTCTTTTTGACTCATTGATTTCGAAAACTATGGCACTCTTCCGAAAGAGAAAATGGAAAACCACCTTCTCGGTAATGCACAGTACTACATCTGGGCATTGGACAAGTATCTTGACCTAGAAATGAGTTGGGAGCGTGAACAGGCGACGGGAACAGACTGTGCTCAATCACACGATGATGGGCAGTGATCTTACGAAGCTATATCCTATATAGCAAGAGATTCCTAACCTAAGTGGTTATGTGCACTCGGGCTATGCGTCCATGCCTTGAGAATATGGATGAATAATAGGGTTGGCGCTGGAATTTGGTATTCTAGGTTATATTACTGAGAAAGCTTGGGAGAAGTTTGACCATGCTCCTGTTTCGTATCTGTCACTGCTAGTCAACTCCTAGACTGTGCCGCCAACCTCTCCCGAAGGGTCCCCCACCAGCAAAAGGGACGAAAGACAGGCAAATATAGAGCACGCAGAAAGGAGACTCTTAAATGTACTGGATGTATTTACATAGTACTATCATGTAGCTCCCGGTGCACAGCGATACTATGTATGTATGTATTTTTTAGAAACCACAATTCCGTACCCTGAAAAGGTCTAGTTAATGGATGGCGGTATTGTCGAAAGTTGGAGAATATCCTCGAATACACACGACCTGGTAGGCTCCAGGGTTATCATCTGCGAGAGGAGCGACAGAGTCGAGCTGTCCACTCTGTTTGTGTTGATTTTAGTTGAAAAGGCCGTATGGGGCCCCTTGTCCTATTCGGGATTAGCGTTCCAATATCTCTCCCTAACATTCGTCTCCATCCACGCCCTGGGGGGAGGTGGTGGTTTATTTCCCCCGTCATCAACGAATTATTCACACCTTCTTCTAACCTCGCTCTGTTATGGCGTCTGTAGGACTACTGTTGGATTGGCATATTTGTTGCGACTGAGAATATTCTGGTCGGTGCGGCTGGAGAGCCGCGAGGTGGTTTGCAGCACATCCGCGTGTCGATTCTCAACAGGCCTCCATCCAGACAACCATCATCTCCCGCTATCCTCGCCTCTCGTGGCATCGCATTCGATTAGCTGAGGAGGAGCACGATATCTATACGTTTAACAAGAAGGCGAAATCCCCGCGATAGCTGCGTTGTTAGGCACTCTTTAACACCCCGGCCGTTTTGGTTCTTCCAGCATCGACTCACCGACACTCGATCTGCTCTTGGAAGTTGGCACAATACTCTCGGAGAACGAGATCTTTTTCCTACGGAATATTCGTACCTGAGAGTGTGATATAGGACAATGAGTCAGTCTGGCGATCCGTCGTCGTCAATATTCCCGAGATTCGAGCCCGTTATTTTGGAGGAAATGGAGAATCTGTATGACGATAGTGATGTGCGATGTTTCAACCCGGCTCTGCTCGAGTCGACCGAACAAAACTCTAGCCGCGAACTCGACAATATGTTTTTCCAAACATCTAGTGCTACGAACATATCGAGATCCGCGTCGTATATTTCTCCCTCCAAACTGACATCGAATGGAGCTACCTCAAACCCGAATGCCGATTTCGCTGAATCTCACTCTTCCCCATCCGACACACGATCTGACTCACCAGGGGATTCGAGTAGCAGTTCCTCAGCCGATTCTCCCCCGGGACACGCAAGGACTGAGTCGCTGAACTCCCTCCACGATGCTGCATTTAGCCCCAGCACAAGTGAGCAGTTTCCCGATGGTTGGCCAAACTCAGACGACTTTCCCGGAGAGAATACATTTTTTGGACAAGTCAATAGGACCCCGTCTTTACAGGACGATTTCTTGATGGATACCGATATAGAGATAAGCAACAAGGCGATGGATTCGGCGTTTGACTTTGAAAGTGCCGCCAGCAGCCCGAGCCCGCTAAAGTTGGAGCCTGCTGCGGAGCCGAAGGCCAAACCGCAACCGTCCAGGTCAATTATGCAGGGCCCATCTAGCAATATTGATCAGGTTATGCAGTCTAACTCGCCGTCCTCGGTAAGTCCACTCGTTCTCTTTTGGCGATTATGGTGTGCTAACAGCCCTCTTCCCCAGTCATTCCCTCGCCAAACCCCTCCTTTCTACTTCAAAGGTTCAAGCAAATCTCCTACTCCTACCGGATTTTCTACCAAGACACGATCCAACCCTAAGCAATGGGACCGAGGCTCCCCCTCATCAGAGCTCGAGAAACCGTTTGGTGGGATCAGCATGAACTCCGATTCCCCTATAAACGCTACTTTGTCACCAAGCTTAAATTTCGGTATCCATGGGTTCAACGTTGAGAACATGAAAAATGGAGCACTCCCGCCATACCACGTTAATGGTGCTGCTATGGCTGCGGGGCAAGCAAATCCGAACAACCCCCCATTTCTTTTCGTTCACCCAACCTCTTTGAAATCTCGCGTCGAAACGCAAATTCCCATCAAACTCACACTACATCCTCTCCTCCCCGGAGTGAAGAAGTTGCGGCTTCCACGCCACGCCATCTCGAAGCCAAAATTCTTTGCGAAACCAGACACCGAACGGTCCCCGGAGATCCTTGAATTGCTCACGAGCGTTGTTTGTACTAGTGCGATGCAAGATAAAGCGAAGCTTGACAGAGCGTTTGCAAGAGCTCGAGGGGAGATTGTTTCCTCACAACGGGCTACCGAATCTGAAACGTCGCGCGATAACGGGAGCCAGGAGGAGACGCCCCTCGAAGGCGCTGAAGTTAAGATATGCTCTGGTTGTATCCAACGGGAGCGGAAAAGGGCTTCCCGTAAGAAGTTAAGAAAACCGGAGGAAGATGAGCTATTTCAGAAAGATGAAGATAAGCGGATTGTGGTTTTCAATACCACAGAGCTGAGGGACTGGGTAGAATCACCTACATCCCCGGTGGATGAGAATTCGGGGCCAACCACCCCTATCATTCCTCGTGGTTCTGTGCAGGTTGAACTTCCAATGCGTATCGCGTGTTACTGTCGGCATCAAAGCGAGAAGCTAGGCTTTAGGTAACAGGTTTTCTGACCATCTCTGTGTGAACTTCTGCTAACTTTTCTCTAGGGTCATATTCACGATCAGGGATTATATAGGCAACGTTATTGCTCAAACGATAACGAACTCCATCATGATAACTGACGATCATAAAACACACATTCCGGTATCTGCGGCCCAACCTAACGCTACGTTGCCTGATAGAGCCAGAGTGCCTGGTGCTGGAGTTTTCCCCGCAGCGTCCACTGCCAACAAGCCAGCTTCACTCGCCAGTGCCTCTTCCTTCAGGCTTTCCCACTCCGCAACAGATCTTCAGGCCTTGCGCAATCATCCGCACCCTCTTACGCCTGGCCCGGGGCCACTGAGCCAAAATCAAAGCGTGTCGCCCGCCATGAGTTCCACCACTCCACGCAATCTTTCCAGGCAAGCATCACCAACGGATTTCCCTGGGCCGTCATCCAAGCGCCGAAAGCAGAGTGGATCTGGTAAAGTCCCAGCTACTCTCACTATGACGAAAATGGACGCGCCCCGTGCCCCCGCCGGCCAACCAACTGGCCCCCCTACCGTAGGTGCTCAATTTCCACCAAATTTTGGTCCTTTTGCTAGTCAAGCAGAGCGACCATTTGTAACTCCGGCGTCGACAACACCACACTTCACAAACGGGCCTCCAACACCCAATGCCAATGATTCTGTGTTCTTCAATCCTGTTGAACGATCACAGGCCCCGGAAGACATAGTGAACCAACTGGTATCCGCGCCGAGCTCTGCACACACGAGCAGACCAGGTTCCCCTGGCCCTAGCACCCGTAATGTTACCGCCGCCTCAGCTCCGGCGTTACAAACGCCAATGTGGTCGATACCTCCGCCGAATCCTCCTACCAGACTTCCCACCATGATACATAAACTTGTTCCAGCGGAAGGTTCTGTCTCTGGTGGAAGCGAGGTTACACTACTTGGAAGCGGCTTTTACCCCGGAATGGAAGTTGTTTTTGGAGACACACTCGCGACAACCACTACTTTCTGGGGAGATAAGTGTTTGAACTGTCTGACACCTCCGGCTCTACATCCAGGTTCCGTACCAGTCACCTTCAAGCATGAGCACCCCAAATTTGGGCAGGTTCAGCAACATTCTCAGCCAATGATGCCGAAGCAACAGATTTTCTTCCGCTATGTGGATGACAGAGAGCTTCAGATGTACCGCGTGGCGCTAGCAATCCTGGGCCAAAAGCTGAGGAATCCAGCGGACGCGTTTACAACAGCGCAACAAATTATGGGCGCAGACACAAATAGTTTGTGGGGTATGCAGAACAATTACCAAAACGGCGGTGGCCAGCAACGGCACGCGGGTAACTCCGCCTCCCAAGGCAACGATATGAGCGACTTGGATGCGAGGATGGTAGTTTTCCTTGACTTTATGAGTCTCGACGATAGCTCTCATTCAACCCGCTTCGACAATGAGTCTTCCTCGGGACAAACGCTCTTGCATTATGCTTCGTCGCTAAACCTCACCCGTTTTGTTTCTCGTCTGCTTGATAGTGGAGCAGACCCCAATGCCCAAGACAACAATGGTAATACGCCTTTGCATCTAGCGGCTTTGGCTGGTCAGGCTCATATCATCCATCGTCTTCGATTCTCTGGAGCCAATGTGGCAGCACGTAACATACGGGGTTACACGCCCGCTGATCTAGCCTCGACACTGGATGCGCACCAAGCTGCCTTCGGCCCTGAACGGCATTACCGGTCTCGCAGTGTTGGTTCGACGCCATCCCCTCGTCGTCGCTTGAGTTCTGCCTCACTTGACATGTCTTGGGGCACTTCGTCATCTGGCGAAGAAGTAGATGCTTCTTCAAGCTCACCAGAAGATTCGGACGACGAGAGCGTGCAATCTGATGTCGTCCGGGACACATCTGATGAACCCCTCTACTACCCCCCTTCCCGACGGGCAAGTACTGCACATGAAACTAATGCTGCCTTCTTCTACGGCCATTCACAGGAAGGCAATGTGCAGGCCAGTAATACCCTGGCATCGAATGAGGCAGAACCAGACACTGCGATTGGGAAAATGTTTTCGCCACCAGTCGCGTTGGTTGCATGGCGCGATCAGCTTGCCGGTCAGATTCACCAATTCCAGCAGAGTGTCAATCGGGCTTTCCCGAACCTTCCAGCTCTCCCTCCAATCCCCGCACTACCAGACTACCAGACTCACCCGATGATGCGGCGGATTTCATCATTGGTTCCCAACCGACCAACTGCTCCATGGCCAACCACGATCGTTAGAGATGGCTGGGATCGATTGACTGGAACCCTTGCGCCTCCCGCATATGACGAGCTATATCCAGTCAAGGAAGAAGATGAAGCTTTCAACGTTAAGAAAGCGTCAGTTGTTCGAGCAGCAGCGGACGCAACAGCTGATCAGCATTTTGAATCCATTGCGGAAGCTTCATCAAGCTCTAGTTTGACCCCGAAGGAAATTGGTGATGTGCGCATAGGGCGTGACAATATTTCACCCGAAGAGCAGGAGAAGTTGCGACAAGCTCATGCTCAGAAAATGAAGAGGATTCGAAGCGATCGGAACCTTTTCTTCATTTGGGTAAGTTGCCTCTTTATGTACAGCTTTAACGATTCTCTATTAATACTGACTCGCCTCGTAGATACCCCTCCTCGTCATAATCGTGGTTGCGATGATGAGAAACCTTATTCCCAATATTGGACATGGTATCTCGCAGGGCTACGAATTCATCAAGTCCCGTTATCGTTCACAGCCAGTGGAAGAGTTAGTTGGCACGTAATCCGCCGCTGCTGGGATTTCCTACCGTCGTGTTATTGCTTCAAGCTATATATTTTCGCAGTTTGGTCTCTTTTTTTCGACCCTTCAGTCAGTTTCGTCCCTTAGATGGATAGGAACGGTTTGGGACAGAGGTTTTTTTTCTTTCTCTCTCTTCAGTTTTACTTCTTGTTCAGGAATCTTTTTTTCTTTCTGGACGTATTTATGATCGGCGGATCTTTTCCGACCTTTGTATCCTTTCCTTGGTTCTTTAGCAAATGGGCGAATGGTCATGTCATTGTGTTTTTGTAGACTGCAGGCGATTTGTTTAAATGTCAAATGGAGGTATCAATTATATTTTGAAACTGGTTTTAACTATGTAGCTGTTCTTTGGTGACATAAAATACCAGTCATGTAGGACTCTCTTCATATTCATCGAGGGATTGACCAATAGATATCCAAGCCTGCATGCAGGACCTTCAGGGCTTAAAATGCGCAGCACGTGATAGTCACATGATAGCTTCCCTGCGCAGACACGCGAGAGATCAAAGGCCTCCAATGATACTGATGTTGGATCTGTTGCGTGCATAACACAAGAGCAATTGATTTCAGGATTTGGATAGGTTCTTTTTCCTTTGCGAAGGTAATGCTGCACGGCGGAAAATGAAAATAGGTACTGCCCGCCTAGCAAAACACATGACAACAAGACGTCATGGCCACCCCCCTTCGGTCAAGCTCTAGCAACGTCACTGGTAAGCTCCTTGCGCGATACGGTCAGTTTGTTGGATGCCCTGAAGACTTATACAGGCGTTTTTAGTTGAATATACCGATCCCTCCGGTCTCTTTTCGTCAATAAAATCTCTATTGTCCGATATTCTACCCCTGCGGAATCTCCACTGGAAATCTCCCACGAGGCCTCTCCGATCTATCGACTCCTTGCACATAGACTTCGTCCCTGCGCAAAGTGCAGAGCAAGAGCAGAAGCGACTTAGTGATGGCGCGGTTTCCCATCGACGACATCAAATCCCTGGCCTACGACAAACTCCGTACCTGAAGATCTATCTCCTCCGCTGCGACGACAATGAAACCTACAAGTCAACCTCGAGGAAGTTGGTGCGGGAATGGATCAAGACACGTACTTCGCCGCCGCAGAGTAGCAGCTCTACTAACAAACCGGATAACCACGATGCATTTGAATGGCTTATAATACACGTCGCGCCAAATGCGGCAGGCAGCGAAGCAGTGGAGAAGTCGGGGACAACATCGAAGTGGCCAGGTCGAGGATCTACGTCCGTGTTGGAGAAAGTCAAGGCCGATTTCAATGGGTCATCAAAGTCCTCGGTGGATCGTGTTGCGCAAATACGAATCCCGAAACCTGACCTACCAAAACGTCCCCCCGAATTAGCTGCTCAACTAGAAGACCTCGTAACGAAATTGAAATCGTCCATCCTTACCTCGTTCGATCTTAGGGTTGCTCAGTATGAGGAGGACATTCGGGAAAAGGATTCACAGAGAAGCCTTCCTGGTTGGAATTTTTGTACATTTTTTATCCTCAAGGAAGGGCTTGCGCGAGGTTTTGAGCATGTCGGCTTGTTTGAAGATGCGTTGGTAGGGTATGATGAGCTATCTGTTGGATTGGATGCTACTCTCCGGGATCAGCTAGCTGGAGTTGGCGATCAACACGGAGGAACATTTCTCAACTTCAGCGAAGATGTCAAGATGAAGGCTGAGGGAGCACTTCAATCACTCTCGCAGAGTGATAGTGAGGGCGCAACCGAAGATGGAGACTCTTCGCATGATGATGAGATTGATGAGCACGATGATTCCGAGTCTTCCTCCCCCGCCGTATCACTTGCCCCTGAATTATTTCCTCTTGATGCGAACAAGAAACCCTACCGTGACATGATATTGGCCAATAATATCTCGGTTTTCGATTTTAGGGCGTACATATTCTCCAGACAGATGCTCCTATTGCTAAAAGCTGCCGGTGCACCTTCCGTACAAAGTGAAAGTTCCAAGCACCGACAGACTAATGACAAGCAGACTCATAAAGTTGAGGATTTGACGCTTCTTGCTGAGGTGTGTGAGAGGGCCAGCGAGTTTATAAGTATCGGCTCGCGCATTCTGCGACGTGATCTAGAAAATGCCGTTGGGCAGCTAGAGCATGACCAGGACGAGTCTACTTTGAAAGAGCTAGTGAACAACATTGTGTGTTCTTGGGCATACGCAGCGGTGTCACAGGTTCTGGTACAGACGGCCACCGAGTCTTTGGATCTTCCCCAGGCATCACTTCGGAGGAGTAGGGACCTCGTTGACGCCTCAGTCATTGCCTCTCTAGTAGCTGATACGCGGCCAGGTGTACCTAAAAGGTCCAGTTCCTTGCTTGCTGCCCCACAGCCTAACAGCCGACCAACCAGCCAAGAGATCTTCGCTTCTGGGATGCAGCCTGGGGGGCAGCCCAAAGCTTCATTGTCATCCTTGAAACCTGACAAGCCCGAGTCTCAGAGAACTGGCGCATCAGAACTCGCTTCTGCTAGGGGTGATCTATTTTTATTTGCACGGTGTACTCTAGAGAAGATCGGTCGCTGCCGCGGATGGTGTGAAAGGTGGGGGGAAATGTCATTGCTCTACGACGAAAGCACACCCGTGATGACAGATATGAAGGATATCTCGCTCAATGGAGACAGCGACATGGAACAAGAGCAACCCGGCGATGAAAAGAATCCTACCGTGGCTTTAACCAATGGAATAGACACTCCAACTCTAATTTCATCTACCAGATCTCAAAAACGGTTTGATCTGCTTTATGAGAAGCTAACGGACCAGATATTCCGGCATTACGTGACGGCCAATAGAACGAGGTCAGCTGAGATGGCGATGGGCGACATTGCATTCCTCAGGTATCGTTCAGGCGACTATGCTTTCGCCGCTCCTTACTTCCATCACTTGGTCTCCTTCTACGGCAGCACGCGATGGAATACGCTGGAAGGAGCCATGCTTGAGCTTTACGGACGTTGTCTGAAGCACCTTGACCGCAAAGATGAATATGTGCGTGTCCTGCTTCGACTTCTGGGGAATTGCGCTTCAGCATCCTGGTCTGGTGTTCGGCTGAAGGCCCCACGAGCAAACAGACTTAGTTCTGCCGCGCCGTCGTCCTTTACATCGGCGACTAAAATGGCAATCTCGAGTTACGTTGATGACCTGTTTAACGTTTCTGTCTCGCTACCAAAAGCGGTATCCGCACCTTTATCCTACTTCTTTAGCGGCTTCGATATTTCTCCGATGATTCGACATTTTGAGGATAGGGACGGGTTCCAATTACAGCTATCATTGCGGTATTTACTTGGACAAAATATCAAAATAGAGGATGTCAAGGTGCGGCTGGTCAGCGCCTTCAACTCCCAAAACGAGCTTTGGCTGGGTCGGTCAGACGAAATTGTCGTGAAGTCAACACCGACAAAAATCCTTCTGGAATCATATGTAAGGTTTATTATCTCCAGATATCTTTGTGCCGATGGCTAACTCTACGAACTTAGGTTTCTGTTTCTGGTAAATACTTAGTCGATCGCATTGAATTGCAGGCGGGAAATATCAAATTTTCTCAGGATAGTGGTCGTCACTCCTCGCTGCCTCCTGGATTCCGCGAAGGTGAAGCAGATGATTCCGCTGAGGAAGATGATCGCCCTATAGTACTTTGTTACCCCCGTGCAAAAGGTCTTGACGCGAGGATAATCTCTCCATACCACATTGACCTGGGTGATTCACGGACTATAGAAGTGGAGTTAAGAAGCGGTTGCAACGATATACTTAAGGGCGTTCTACGTGTAAAACCTGGAACCGCTGGACTTCGTTTACGAATTGCAGACGCGAAAATAGTGGATGGCTACATAGAGACTATTCAAGATGCGGACTCCGGACACATCGACTTCAGGAATTTTGGCCCCGGCTCCTTCGCCAGGCTCAGTATCCCTTACAGTCTGGAAGGAAGCCAAAGCTCGCTCTCTTCAAAATTGGAAGTGGATTATGAAACCTCGGAAGGCCGTTTTTCATACACATCCTCAACATCAATACCGTCCGCTTTACCCGTCAGCGTGAATGTTCAAGACATTTTTAAAGAGGATGTTCTTTTTTCGAGGTTTACTATTAGCCCAACCACAATGACGCCCCTGCGCATATTGAATTGTGAAATACCTAGCTCGAATATATATGAAGTTGGCCCTAGTATTCCAAAGGGCGAAGTGCTGGACGTGTTTCCAAAACAACCAGCTTCTCTACTTTACAAGATATCACCACAGGAGGCAGATAAGCAGGAGGGACAAGAACGGTCGCTTCGACTCAGCATAAATTTCACTTGCCTCGACCAGGAATGCCTTTCTGTCATCGAAAACCAGTTCACGACAGACATTACTGAAAGCAAATTCGAATGTCTTACTCGTTTGCTCGTTCAGCATCTTCTTGGCACATTTCGTTCACAATGGACAGCAGGAGACCTGGAAACCATTGGCCTTCTTAGGGAAATTCAAATATTCGCGTTCGAGCGCATGCAGTGGGAAACTGTGACCAAGTCACTAGGACAAAGTTTAGAGAAAGAGGTGACAGCGTGGCTCGTGGCATGGCATAACGTAAGAATCGTCTTTATTCCCTCCTATTTACAATTCCGATTCAATGCTAAACAGCTAGCAGGCGCACCACATTTTCCCATTACCTGAGACCGTCTCCTCCAACTCCCTTCGCCAAATAATTATCCCAGTTGATGTTCCCGACGTTCAAGTCGTACACACCGCGGAGCTCTCTTTGCCCAGCGCTTCAGGCAGCCATATATATGCGGTCGGGGAGATGATACCAGCGACATTAACTGTACGCCACACGAGACGCTGGTGCCCCGTAAAAGCCCAGGAACCGGGATCTGAGTTGGAATTCTCATATGAAATTCTAGCCAACCCTGACCTTTGGCTAATAGGCGGGCGAAGACGCGGCCATTACGCCGCTAAAGAAGGAGAAATGTCTTCTTTCACGGTAATGCTGCTGCCGCAGAGAGCTGGGCATTTAATCCTTCCAGGTCTCGAGGTCAAGACGTTTGCCATACAAGCCCCGTTGCAGTCGGGTCTGCTCTCCACCCCACAGCGACGGCCGATTCCCAATGAACTTGACTATCGGAATCTTGGAGAGACGGTCCTTGTAACGCCGGATCTGAGAAAGACTACTATTAGTCTTGACCCGTCTGGTAGTCCTGGTGGTGGAAGCTGGCTTGTGGAATCTGAACGACGAGTGAAAGTGCCAACATGACGAACTATGATTGATGTATGAATCCTCCACGGGACCCGCCGCATAAAGAGATCCGCCTGCCGATATAGAATATACCGTTGATACGTGATTTGGATTACTCTTGTGCGTTTTTTCTTTTTAGTTTTCCCTTGCAAGGCATACTCATTTTCGTTGTTGATACAGCAGCAATGACCTTGATGTTAAATTTTGTATATAACTGTCAAGTTCTATTGATACCCGATTTAGAGATGTATTTTTTTCCACGTGTTACAGTCAAATAATGAAGATTCCCCTCGAAGATATCTCAGTCATGTCCACTATATATATATATTCAGCAGCTAGCCTCCTCGTACACACATATATATTTTTATCCCTAGCCAACTACCGTGGAATTTCTCAACTTTTGACCCTCCAAAGACTTGCATTGAACCTTCAAAACCCAAACATCCATCCAACATATAACACGAAGGGGTCTCATCCAACAAGCCCATTAGTTCATGATCGAAGAATCTACAACCCCTCGTCCAAACTTTATTCATGGACAAAGCCAAAGAGAATTTATACTTGAACACTCACCACCCAATCAAACGTCCAGGAAATCAAGAAAAGAGTGTGGGACACTTATATAAGATTAAAGTACACGCTACCCGATTCTAGCCTATATCAAGTATAGTTCCACCCAGGTACCCAGCTGGACGCCTTTTTTTGAGTTTGCTTATCGCTTTATCGTTACCCGGGGGTGGCTGACCAGTGACCAACCAGAGGGACCCATACAGTCCTGTAATGCAAAAAAACGGAAAGCCAAGCTTCTCAACAAAATTTATTTTTTGCGCAAGCATGCCTCGGCCGGGTTTTGCTTTCCCCAACATGTTCACGATAGGCTTAGTGCCGCGATTGTTAAACACCAGAGGACCATTGGTTCCTGAGCTTAATCTTTTTCCTCTTCCTTCCCAACTGTGGATCGCCTCTCTTTTTTTTTTTTTGTAAAGTATGTTTTTTTTTGTAACTGTTATCAAAGATAGTGGAGAGAGATTGGATTTTTGAAAGAGCTTTGAAGCTTTTTTGTGGTGTTCTTTTGCAGAACAAAAGGACTTTCAAAGGCTTGTGATATTTGTTCATGTGGGGCTTTTTGATACTGTATCTGCTTGGCTAAGACTGTGGAGGTATACTCTGGAGGCGTCCCACTATTACAAGCCGCTGCTCATTTCGGTGGGCTGTTTTGGTAGACAATAGTGATAAGAGCGCGACCTATACACGCCAGCTCAATATTCATGTCCTATCGACAGTGGCGCCGGAGAAATGAAGCTCAAGTCAAGTTTTTCAAACAATCGCCGTGGAGAACGTCTGCAAGAATCACGGGGATTACCTGCAGCCCCTCTGGCCTTATGCGTAGCGCCACCTCCAAAACAATCATCGCGCCAGGCGGCCTTTGCCCTTCGTTTCCTTTTTAACCCCATTATCACATGCCACGAATAATAATTTCGGCTTGGGAGGACTGTTCTTGCCTTTCATATGGTTGAAAAATGGAACCGAGAGCAACTATGAACAGGTTGAGCTGCATTAGTGGTAGTTTCGCGATTGTGAAATCATTTCTTAGAAATTTTAGTAAAATACGGCCTTTATGTGATAGTATATCAGACTGTCGTAAGGGGACAAGGACCTGACATATTGTTCTGAATTCATACTGGGAGCCGAAAAGAGTGAGCGGAACAAGATATATTATTGATGAATCATGACAGCTTGGCTTGATAAGCGGTGGATCTTTCAGGACGATACAAGGGTAAAAAAATACAAGATTTGCCTTGGCCAACTCAACCCCGTTCTGTGGCTGATCTTGTTTGGTTGGGGCAAGCGGGGAGTGGCTAGGTCCAAAGGCGGTGAGAAGGGCCCCTTGTCCAACATGTTGCTCCAACCTTGCCCTCCAAGCTTCTTCGGATGTACGGGAGCGCAGAGTCCGTGCATATCGGATGAACTGTGAATAATTATTGTCCAAAGAATTGAACCAGCTGCAAGGCTCCATGGAGATCAATTTTCCAAGGGAATTGTGGCGTGAGAGGATGTTTTGTCCAGGGCAGCAGACCGGGGAATGCAACCATGTTCACCTCAAACTTAGTGACGTGGGGCTTCGGCAGAAAAGAAAAAAAGAAAGCGTTCCTGGACGTGGTAACTTTGGTAAGAATCGGTATTGGTAACGGAATTTCGATCGTAATAATTGTGTCGCGAAGATTCTCGTACGCTCTTAGGTCACCCGCGAGGAGACACCTGTACCGTCTTCCCTGGCCGTGCCATTGGGCGGCTATGCTCATGCGGGTTCCTTCAGCGATCACTGGATTGCGCAAACAGCGAGAAGAGCCAGCCAGCGCCTTTCATTTTGTTGGAGTATGTTCCAGAACTGCACCAAGCTGATGGGTGCAACAGTGTGAATTGGGAGGCAATAACAATCGTCAACCCAAGTCATACTTTTCGCCGCGGTCAGGTTTTGAATGCAACCCCGTGCTCCATCGCTAACTCTGTCGACGTCACCCAGCCTAGCTAAGTGGTACTGGTGATTCATGAGGGGTTCATGGATCTTGATATTATCTATTCCAGTCCTTAAGCCTTTGCGCAAATGGAACACGCACATATGTTTCCAATTGCTGGGGAATGGGCATCGTTTTTATAGGTACTCAAGCCAGCTCCTTCCATGATAGATATAGTGCCACAGGATGATCCAAGCGAGGATTCCCCGACCCCAAAAATGGGCTTTCTTCTAAACGGGAAGGACTGACCTATGATGTGCTCACCAGGCGAATTACAGCAGGAGGATGTATTTTGGCCTGGTGGTGGCTGGCTGTGAATTTCGAAGAAGAGGGTGATACACCATGCATAGCTTTTTTGAACGTTGCAAATCAAGAAGCGATGATTTGGCTTGTGCAAACACGATCTGGATGGTGGCTGTAAGATGCAGTCTGTAATACGCCGTCCGTACAGGAGAGGCGAAAGCTTGGCATGGCAGTTCCTCGGTCAACAAGTGTGAAGCTCAGATAAAAATTATAAAATTTCCAAAGGGATACGGTGCAAAAAAAAGAAAAGAAAAGGTATTTGCGGGACAACCCTCAGCCTCCCTCTCTTTCTCTTTCTTTCGCTTCTATCGTCTTGCCAACTTCCTTCTTTTTACTTCGTCAATCGCTCCCGGTTTGTTCCCTGCCTCCCTGCGTGGAACATTTTCTCTGCTTCGCTGAGCTATTGGTTAACGGATCTGAGATCATACCTTCAATTCAGAGTCCCGCGGTTGGGCGGTGAGTTTCGTTTCTTTCGCTTTCCGGGTGGTCTGTTTTTTTTCGGGGTTTGGTCATCGACAATCTTTTAAAACTGGCACGCTGCGATATCAGTCAAACCTGGAGGGTCGCAACTGCTAACACCTTCAAGAATCCAACCAACAGTTATCATCCTCAGGCAAGACCTCGTCGTCTCCTCAAGCTAGAAGGACACGCTCCTTCCTCTTCCGCCTTTAGGAACTTGGGTTATCCTTACATTCTTTTTTCATTTTCTCGACAAGGCGAACAATTCAACCATGTCTACGACCGCGATTCCGAAGCGCAGGACGGCGCAACGTCAAACAACAGACTCGTCTGCGGAGAGCTCCATGGCGCCTTCCCCCATGGACAGTCTTCGTCCCTCTCCTTCCGCGACGTCTCTCTCGTCGCTGGCGTCAGATGCAGCCGACCCGGATACCGGGAAGTTGGTCAATACGTATGGAGAGGAGTTTCGGTTGCCAGACTTCACCATCAAGCAAATACGCGATGCCATCCCGAAGCATTGCTATGAACGATCAGGTCTCCACAGCCTCCTGTTCGTTGCCAGAGATCTCGCCCTGCTGGCCACAACTTTCTATCTTTTCAACAAGTATCTAACACCCGAATATGTTCCGCACTACGGCGCACGTGTTGTTCTCTGGGGACTCTACACTTTCGTTCAGGGCCTTTTCGGAACCGGTGTCTGGGTTTTGGCCCATGAGTGCGGTCACCAGGCTTTTTCGTCGTCTAAGGTGCTTAATGATACTGTCGGATGGATCTTGCACTCGTCATTGCTCGTGCCGTATTTCTCATGGAAGATTTCCCATGGAAAGCACCACAAGGCAACTGGCAATCTTGCTCGAGACATGGTATTCGTTCCGAAGACGAGAGAACAATATGCCTCGCGTATTGGCCGTATGTGCCATGAGATGAGCGAGTTGATGGAGGAGACACCCATCCAGACCGCTATTGATCTCGTTCTGCAGCAACTTTTCGGCTGGCCTTTGTACATCCTCACGAATGTGACTGGACACGATTACCACGAGAAGCAGTTAGAAGGACGCGGAAAGGGCAAGAAGAACGGCTTTTTCGGGGGCGTTAACCACTTCAACCCCAGCACGCCGCTCGTCGAAGCCAAGGACGCCAAATTTATTCTGCTGAGTGATGTGGGCTTGCTGATCATGGGAACTGTCCTATACTTCCTTTGTCAGACATATGGCCTTAAAAATATGATGGTTTGGTACTTTATCCCATACTTGTGGGTGAACCACTGGCTAGGTATGTGCAAGAAATATGATTTTTAGTTTCCCCCTTCAGGGTAAGATTTAAGAACTGACGAAGCTTTAGTTGCGATTACCTACCTTCAACATACTCACCCCAGACTTCCCCACTATACTGCCGAATCCTGGAACTACACTCGTGGAGCTGGTGCCACCGTTGACCGTAATTTCGGATTCATTGGTGCCCACCTCTTCCACGGCATCATCGAGACTCACGTCCTTCACCATTATATCAGTACCATTCCCTTCTATAATGCATGGGAAGCAAGTGAAGCGGTCAAGAAGGTTATGGGTGAACATTACGTTGCGGATACCAAGGGTGGAACTTTCGGCTTTGTGAAGGCACTCTGGACCACTCACAGGTGGTGCAACTGGGTCGAACCCTGCGAAGGCGCCAAGGGTGAGGGGAAGGGTGTCCTTTTCTTCAGAAATCGCAACGGTCTTGGCCTGAAGCCATACACCGAGAACCCTGCCCAGGCCAAATAAATGTGCGCACTAGACGGAACCCTTTTTTATTTTTGCGGCGAGGGATTCGTTTTGATTGCGTTTTCTTGTGTGATTTTTCTCTCGCGGATCGACGAAGACACGATGATGTATATCTGATCAGTATCTTTACGCCATTCGAGTATCTGCGCAGTTGCAATGGGCTCTACGAGATCTCTGGAGGTTCCGTCTGCTCGTGGTTTGAAGCCAGTTCGGTACAGCCCCCACCGAGTCCTCAAATCTGCCCTGCTCGAGTAGCTCATCACCATCCGGCCTCACTTAATACATATCGCACCTCGCTCTACAGCGAGCTGCGGAGAGCTGACGACATCCCTAATACACCTAAAGGCCAGAACCCATCTCCCCATTAATCGAGCTGAGCCTCAGCAGCTTTTTGCAACGCCCGACACGATTGCCCATTTGCACTGCCACACGTCTTTTCGCAAGGCCTTCCGAAATCTCCCAAACTCCTCTTTTTTTCGGTGGTAATTTTTGGTTTTCTTTTTTTTTATTCCCAATTGTTATTCTAGATCGTCTTGTCCATATGTCTAATAAGTAGTAGAAAAGAAAAATCACAAGCAAAATTAGATGTGCATCTCTCTCTCTCTCTCTCTCTCTCTCTGTCTCTTCTATGTGTTTTACCTCGCTGTGCTTTTTATTCGTGTAAGCTTGGACTACTAATCAACCCTGACTTAATATATTCCGGGTTTGCGGGGTTAACTGGGGTTTAATCATATTGTGCTGAGGGGTTTCAAGTTTAGTTCACCCCTCCTGCGAATTCAAGATGCAGTAATCTGGCTAGCTCGTTACGGAAAGGGGTTGGACATAAGGGCTCGGTCCCCTGAAACGTACAATCGGGAGGGTTTGGTCATTGCGCCCTGCCTGCATGTTGCTCAGGAACTCATGTCTTGCCCCCCTATACAAGCGTTTGCTTGCCCCTTGGCATGACTTCAAGGGAAGTGGGGGAAGGGCTAGGCGGAGAATCCTCATCCTTCACGTCAGAACTGGGATCTCGATCGATCAAGTGCGATTGGTTTCCAAACAATTCTCTCGAAACAAAAGCAGCCGACTTTGATCCGGGCCAACTATCTCTAAATATCACACCACTCGGAATGTGGCAGCTATGAACTTAGTAGAGAGATCTATTCGAGAAGCTCCCAGAATTGCTCCGGGCCCTTCTTCGAGATTCGTGCATTCCTCTCTGAGAAGCAATGGACTCGTGGGCGTGCAAATGACCGCGTTCAACGCCCAGCTGGCAAGCGATATTGAGATGATAACTAATCGTCATGGCCGGCCCGAGAACCGATTTCCGCACAGACCACTTCGGCAGTGTATCTATCTCATCCCAAACAGCGAACGGGGAACAACTTGAACGCATGCGACGGTCTGTCTATACAAACACGCCCTTGTTTTGCCCTACGACCTCCCCGTTCAATGATATTCAAAAGCATCGTAAACCCGCGAAATTTTTCATCGCCTTTTTTCCATCCAGCGACCCCATTGCGTGACGTGTGCAATGGCATCCATACATCTATCTATCTGCCAACCCCCACCCCCCTCCTCTGCAACGTCATTATCCCCGGACAAGGATTCCCCGTTTCATATGAAAATCTGCTCTACAACAGTCCGAATTAATGATTCGAAACAAACTTTAAATTAAAACCACCCTTGGTTCCCCCGCCTCGTATCCCCAATATTTGAGACAGAACGAAAGCCGAATCTGGTCTGGAGATGGTCTATCGAAAGGGGGACCTGCTTGCATTTTCCCGGACGGGATGATATGGAAGTCTATTTTGTAATATATATCTGGGGGTTAGATCTCCAACGTGGCCCGAAGCAGGTATATATATGTATTTAAACTCCTGACAAAAATACCAGCAGTTTTGGCTTTCAGCGGAATTTTGAAGAGATTGCTTTTTGTCCCCCCCCTCTCCCTGAAGCAGTGAGCACTGACGCCATCGTACTGTACAATATGTATGTTCTCAGCCTGTTCATCCTACCCGCGATCCTGGCCTTTTCAGTCTCAGCAGCTCCGCCGTCGATAGACATCGAAAAGAGACAGGAATTGGAGGGATGTTACAGGACGTGTTTGCCAGATCCGCCTGAGTGTGGAAGTGGAATGGTAAATTAACCCCCCCCCTCTCTCTCTGTTTCTGTTGAACGCAAATCAGGGAAGTAGGAGCAACTATCGCTAACCCGGTGCAATTGGTTTGAAATAGTATCCTCGCAATCTCGGAACCGAGGAAGTATGTGCTTAGAAGAAACCCCCGTGCATCCCCTATCCACCCAACCTATTGCCCGCTATGCACCACCTGTTCGAAAGGCTTAGGAAATGGTGTTATTCAGAGGACGAATTATCCATATCATTGTTCAAAGGACCCGAAGAGGCTGACCCAAACAAACCATTCACAGGAAGGATGCTGGGCCTGCTGTTGGATCGGAGAGGAGCCTACTCCCGAACCGACTGGCCAGCCAACATCAATCGACCCGACGCCCGGACCGACACCAACTAGTACCGCAACGTGTATCGTGTATAAATAGTTGATGTTGCTGCCCTCCCCACATTGATATCGCCGCTCTCCTTCCTTCCCATTGTTTAGTGCGACCATTAGGCAGTAGCATCTTACACGCAGATTGAAGTAGACGAGCTAGCGAAATATTGCAACTAGATAATTTTTCGTTTAAAACCCTTTTCTTTTTCTCGTTATAATTTGACCGGATTGGTTTTTCCCCGCCCCTTCCTGCGCATGAGAGATATTCGGGATTTATATCATTTTTTTAAGAAACAACACCCTCCTCTCTCTCTTTTGACTCTAGTCATCATTTCTCCTTTGGAAACACAATATATCTTTTGTGAGGATTTCTTTCCGTTTTTTTTTTTGTTGCATGTTGGCAAATCATGGGGAAACCATCACCGGCGGCTGTTGTAAGAGAACCTTGACAGTATTTTATATCAAAAGGTTTATAAATGTTAGCTCTTTCAGAAGAGGCCCAGCAAGGGAGGATCGAGCACCGTGGCACGACCAATCGCCAACACGAATCCACACGTTGGCCTCGCTGATCGGCGTGCACAGAAAACTCAGTACCACTTGATCAAATAGAATATTGTTATATCAAGAAAGCAAGTTGGTTATGCTCCAACCCAAAAAGACACGGTATAGATTTTATCTATTGACATGTTCTCTTGTCAACTGTGCTGTACGTATGTATATACATGTGAAGTAAAGATCATCTCGAGTGGGATTTATTAACCGTAAAGCTCATGACCGCGTAACTCCGCGGATTCCACTGGGTAATATCTCGAATTCGACTCTGCCAATCATAGGGTCGAACTCAACGGCGTCCTCCTCATCGGTATCATAGTCCGTAACGTATCCGTCACTCCCGTTAGCGGTAGCATCGTCAGTAAGAGCCCGTGACGGCTCACCAGACGTCCAAGGAGAAAACACAACCTGCAGCATGCGAACTTTGCGCCGTTCAGGACTTGCGGGTGGGGATTGTCCACGGTTGTTGTTGTTGTTGTCCTCCGCTGCAGGAGGAGCGTCATAAAAATCCTCGACGAAGCTTTCTCCAGCATATTCTTCATCGTCGTCGCTTATTAATTCTTCGGTATCTTGGGTGGAGGGGATTTCCAGGACTGCTTGTTCCACTACGTCTCGAGTTTCTAGGGTGCTATCTTTTGGGCCAGCTGGAGCTATATCAACCGCAGGTCGCTCGGAGGGAGCTGTGTGAGCGTTCGGAGCAGGATTCTCATTGATAACGGGAGTATGTCCGACAAGAACGTCGTCTATCTTCAGAACCAGCCGACATGCAATCTGATTCGTCCACACAAGGCCGAGAGCAGGGGTCTTGAACGTCGAACTGAAGTGTGAAGATCGGACTTCAAAAGCAGAAAGGGGTGGTTCACCCCATCCAGTAAAGAATGGCTCCTGGTGCTCGAGACTTAGAAGCGTGTTTAAGCTCGGGACATTTATCACACGTGCGCTTTGGGTTGGTATGTCCTCTGGATTGGGCATGGATGAGACAACGGGTGGAGAAGATGACAGCCCTGGAACCAACGGAGATGAATGTGTAACTTCAATGGCTGGTAGTGCTGCTGGAACAGGCGTAGAATGAGGAACCTGGGATGAGCCCGGCAAGGGTGAGGACTGTGGCGCATTGTCTTCAACATAGCTGCTAGGAACGTTGTCAAGATTATCCGCCCACAAGGGGTCGTCTGTGTCATGAAATCGATCAGAAACTTGATTTGCAACCACAACTGCAATGTTCTCCTTGACCGCCAGGTTTCGTAGGAAATGCCCAAGTTGTTTGAGCTGCCATGCTCTCTCCAATAACCCAGATACGTTCTCAGAAGAGCTCTCAGCGCGGTAATTTGCCGTTATGGAATCAATAACCACAAGCCCGACATTGTACCTAGATACTGCAACTGGGATTTGATAATTGAGAATGTGGTCTTGGGTTTCTAGATCGATCGTCGTTATAGAGAGGATGTTCTCTAGCGAAGGGCGGGTAGAGTCGCTAGCTAAGGAAGATAGACGGGGATGTTCAGCAAGCAGCTGTGACAACCTCCCCGTAGGGAGATCCGCTTCTGTTGAGACGTAGAGAGCTTTTCGAGATAATCCATGCGGGGGTGGAAGCTGGACTGAGAGCAGCAAGTGAAGGAGGAATTGGGTTTTACCACTTCCACTAATCAAGAAGAAACATATCAGTCACCGCAAGCGTAGTATAGGGGGGGAATATTAATGGCTACCTTTCGCCTGCCAGCTCTGTTACATAGCCAGTTGATATGCCACCACCCAGCGAAGCATCTAGTGTAGGATCTAAAGTGCTGATGTAGGATAATCGGGGCAAGCCTGTAGCTTTAGGGACTTCCCCATTACCTGAAATCTTTGCATCTGGTTCACCCTCAGCTTTGGTAGTTCTCTGGTTGGTGTCTCTTTGTCCACCGATGCCTAGATCGCCATGCAATGCCTCAATAACATGACTTGTGAGATTGCGCACATCCGTCACTGGGACTTGCGCACGTTTTGCGATTTCAAGAGCATCGAATAAGAGCAGCTCCTTCACGGTGATCTTGTGTTTCTCGAGGCTTGGTAATATGTGCGTGTATGACTTCGTGGGGAAATCGGGAAGCGTTGAATGTAGGTCCATGGAGGAGGGGAATAAAGCGCGATATGGGAGGCTCCGGCGGAGATAGAGCTGCTAGATATTGATCCATTCATATTCCTCGTATAACTTCCTTGAGAAATCTTGCGAATGTTGTCCTTGCGAAGGTTACGCGATTGCGAGTCGCCCAATTCGAGCGAACTAGACTAGCTGCTGAACCTGCAGAAGCGAGACATACAGGTCTCTTTCTGCGCAGGAACGCTAGGATGCATTTTAATATTTCGACTGAGACAAGGGGACGATGATTCGCCCCATAATATTGATATTGGAGCAGATCTGGAGGCTGCGAAGGATGCTTTCAGTTCTCATGGTCGCGTCGCTGGCGCTTACTAATCGCTAAGCGCGTAATTCTCACGTGTCGCATCGAGACAACCCCGCGCCGTTCAAGCGCACCGGAGGCTGGCAAACAAACGCACAATATCAATATGATAACTAGTAGGTTCGAACTGTAACTCTGAACAACTCTTGCTTGATCACCTGGGGCAATGCCTGACAGAATCACGTTTTATCTTCCCTTAAAATCTATCGTTGCCATCCATTGGGGTTCGATCCGCGGCTGGCGAAAGTACATTTCTTTTCTCTTTTCCCACTTTGAGGCCCTTTATCAATGGAAGAGAAAATGATTGCTCCGGAATGTTTCCGCTGGTCTAGATGTATGCTGCCAGCCGGAGACGTTACGGGTTGCGCGGAGTGGCGATGCTGACTCTCGCATGGACCTCCCGTTTTGGGACATACACCTTTTTTCCACAGGGTTCGGCCTGCTAAATCCCTGTTCCGCCTATCGTTTTGCGTGCTTTGTGCAACACTTGCATGAGTCTCATTCACCCTTGATTCAGATGGGATTCCGCAGTAGCACTTGGGGAACCCCACCATCAAGGTGCTTTCTTATTATCTTATTATCCCCGCAGTTGTGCTTCAGCAGCCACTGCCCTTCCTTGCCTCCACCTTGACATTGCCGTTTAGTAGCACCGTCCCTCCAATACAACTGGCATTGTAACCGACTATTCCCCCTGGAATTTCACCATGTCAATCCCTCACCCTCTAGACCAGCTACAAGCAGCTGAACTTAGTGTTGCCCGAGATGTCATAGTTCAGGCACACCCAGACTCAGTGATACTCTTCCGCTCTATATACCTCGATGAGCCAGCTAAAGCTAGCCTGACTGAGTTCCTCACTGCGGAGCATAGCAGAAATCTCAGCGATCCAACCCCGAGGCCACCGCGACAGGCCAACGTGCATTACGACGTTGTGCGTGCTGACAAAAGCCAGATCTATACTGAGTCTGTGGTAGACATTCATACAAAGCGTGAAGTGAGCCGACAAGCATATGATGCGGCTGACCAACCTTCCATTGCGTTGTAAGTTACCTTCGTTGCCAAGCAGTTTTCATCTCCCGTACTCGAGTGTTGTATCCTGTATGATTCGCGGCATGGCTAACTAGGAGCAGGGAAGAATATCGGGTGGTGATGGATGTCTGCAAGTCGTCCCCTGTGTTCCAAGAAGCCATATCCAAATTCAAACTGCCAAAAGGGTTTGTCGTGGAAATCGATCCGTGGCCATACGGAGGGCCTGACCCTGGCGAGGTTATTCCACGATATCTACAGGGATTGTGTTTTGCCAAAGATGCCCGTAATGGCAATCCAGATGCAAACCACTATGGTTATCCACTCCCGCTTATCCCGGTCGTGGATGCACATAAGCAGGAGCTTATTCGCATTGATAAATTGGCCACTGGAGGAACTGCAGATGGACTTGCCCATGGCACTCACTCTCCCAATGTCCTAGACCATTGTCGCCCTTCTGATTATGCTCCAGAACTATTGGATATAAAACTTCGTGATGACGTTAAGCCACTCAATGTGCTCCAGCCAGAAGGACCTTCGTTCAAGGTGAGCGACGATAGCCTGATAGAGTGGCAAAAGTGGCGGTTCCGCGTGGGGTTCAATCCTCGTGAGGGAGTAACTCTACATGACGTTCGTTATGATGGACGCAGTGTTTTCTATCGGCTAAGCTTTTCTGAGATGACGGTTCCGTACGGCGATCCCCGTCCACCGTTCCATCGAAAGCAAGCCTTCGATTTTGGAGACGGCGGAGCTGGTCGAGCAGCGAACAATTTGGCTCTAGGCTGCGACTGTCTCGGTGTCATTAAGTATCTCGATAGTTTGAATATCAATCGATCTGGCGATGTGTCTGTGGCCAAAAACGTCATCTGCGTCCATGAACAAGACAATGGCATTGGATGGAAGCACACCAACTTCAGAACGGATAGAGCTGTTGTGACTCGGTCCCGAGAACTCGTTGTGCAGTGTGTCGTTACGCTGGCAAATTACGAGTATATCTTTGCGTACAAGTTCGACCAAGCTGGAGGACTAACTGTCGAAACTCGTGCGACTGGAATTTTATCGGTCGTCAATATTGACCCGGGGAAAACATCTCCTTGGGGCAACGTTGTATCCCCGGGTGTCCTCGCTCAGAATCACCAGCATATTTTCTGTCTTCGTGTGGATCCTGCGGTTGATGGCTACAAAAACACCATTTTCCGTGAAGAGTCATTGCCGATGCCACTCGATCCTGAGATCAACCCCTTTGGTAATGCCTACCAAGTGGTTTCGCAGCCTGTTAAGAAATCCGGGGCATTCGATGCTTCCCCTAGCACCAACCTTGTAGTCAAGCTGTCGAACACTAACGTCCGAAATCCCATTTCCGGTCGACCAGTCTCCTACAATTTCGTCCCCCCCGCAACACAACTGATCCTCGCGGATCCTCGTTCTATCGCTGCGCAGCGGGCCAAGTTCGCGAAACACCACGTTTGGGTTACATCGTATAAGGAGGGTGAATTGTTTGCCGGAGGCAAATTTACGAATCAGTCTCAAGCTGAGAGGGGAGGACTCGCGGATGCCATTGCAAGGGATGACGATACGGAAGATAGCGACGTCGTACTGTGGTCAGTATTTGGACTCACGCATAACCCGCGCGTAGAGGATTGGCCTGTCATGCCCATTGAGAAAATTGAGCTACACTTCCGTCCGGCAGATTTCTTCGATCGTAACCCTGCGTTGGATGTTCCCGGAGTCAGAAATATGACAAGCGTTCTCGCCGATGGGAATGGCACTTGCTGTGCTGCTTCAGGTGAAGTTCAGCGGGCCCCCGAGTCGCATCGTCAGGGTGGAGAAGACATTCCTATCAGATGATGGAGCGGGAAAATTGGCGATCGGTAGTGGTAAGGCAATTATAAGGAAGTTTACTATGCTAGGAGTGTCGGGCTGATGCTCAATTATCAAAATGGCGAGAATATGTCGTTTACTTTCCTTTATTAATAGTTTCGTGGATTATCGTAAGTATGCGTACTTCTATAGTTTGTAAGTTGATTATAAAATTCAGTGCGTCAGATATAAAAACTAGCGTATCACGTACGATCATGCAGGATACCTCAAAAACTTACACAAATTGTTTACCCCCCCGCCCTCTCAAATCTCCAGGCTCTAGGAGCTCGCTATGGACTCCTAAGGCTCTGTGAAGTTGCCAGAATGAGCCCACAAACCCCTGCTGGCAATCAATCTCCCAACCAATCTGCCAACCCAGCAAACAGCATATTCAACCCTGAGCAGCAGCTTCAACAAGAGCTATACAAGCAGAAGATCATTAAATTCTCTAAGCAGGTCAAAGCCTAAGCCTGGAATCTTCTACAAGTGAGGTCTTAATTCTCAATAAATTAACTACTACAAATATATCAGTCGAGCGTGCTAGAACACTAAAATTAGTACCTACTAGTACCTTATTAGTATATCAATTACCCTGATATTAGTCTCAGGGCTCAAGAAGCTTGCTATAGAGGCTCCAAAGCCCTGAAGAGCTGCTAGAATGAACTCCTAAATCTCCACTAGCAACTGATCCACTAGCAACTGATCTCCGGGCCGAGTGACCAGCCCCCATTTTTCACATCATATCCACACACTCATGTGCTCTCCTTATTTAGGATCACGTAGCTACTTCATAGCATATCACCTAACCAAAGATTGACTAAAAAACGCTCGCAGAAGGATCTAATTCTTTAATGCACCTATAAATGCTTACGAATCTACTCGTCCCCTTCTAGTTCCTTCGCGGAGCTACGCTTGCCCGGCTCCCACTGCAACATCTTCCGTACTTGGCGTAGAAACCTCGCCTTGCCCTGCCCCTCGAGAGTAGTTTCCCTCTCCTCGGGCGGAATCCGATCTTGTAATGGAATTGCAGCACAGAAGTCACCTAGAAAGTTAGACAGAGTGAGTGGATGCCGAAATTCACTAGACAGGAAGGTTGACTTACCTTCATCAGAAAAGAATTTGTTGCTTACCTTTCCTTGCGCAAGAAGACTGCGCAGCAGGGGGCCAAGAAGACTTATTATCTCAGCGAGGTGAGATCGACTTCGGTATGTCAGGAACTCTGTATCATGGCCAGTGAACAAGGACTCGGCTTCGAAAACGTCCCAAATCTATGACGCAAGTTTTAAAAAAATTGCTGCACCAGTTATTATCGGACTTAATTATCTTACCATGCATCCCGCATTCCATATATCGACACTCTACGTCCATGGGGCTTCTAGAATCACCTCCGGTGCTCGATAGATATTAGGTTGAATATCTTCCGAGTGCTCAATGCCACCGGGCATGGCCGAGCCAAAGTCGCATAGGGCCGGGGGGCCCCATCCCTTGGGCATTCTGAGTTCCTGGGACACGTAGATGGTCCGTCCATCTAGATCCTTCCTAGGACAAGGTGCTTGAAGCTCCCTCTCTTCAGAGTCAATAAAAACCGAATCATCGGTGATACTGAACATGATGTTGTTGGTCTTGATGTCTAATATAATTCTCGAGTAAATAATGGAAGCAGAGGAAGGAACCCGAGCCACATACCAGCATGTATAATCTGGCATTCTGTATGCAGGTAGTCTAGCGTTAAAAACAGGCGCTGAAGCACAAATGCTAGGGCTGGTGAAGGTGGCCTCGGTACCGGGTTGCGGTGTAGAAAGGTCAACACACTCTCCCATAAGGGAGGATGCACAAGGCATCGACGTTTTTCTTCGGGTCCATCGACATCAAACGAGTCAAGCAACGATCTAACAGCATCGCGACCTGGATGAGGTTTCGAGGCTCTCTCCATGCGTTTGTACATCTTGAGCTCGTCATCTAATTGCTGCCCCATAGATGTAGAGTTGATGAATATTTTGAGGGTAACATAACGACGGTAGCTGTAATTCCAGTGCTGTGAGCGAGTCAACTTCGGGCCAGTTTTTTCCCGTGAATGCCATGGGGGTCTCACTCAATGTCCCGCGCAAGCCACGCAGTTGAGCTAGCTCCAAATCCCAGTTTTCCTACGATTTGACACCGGTCCTTGATCAGATTTCTCCTATTCGTGCAGGGTAATATCGGGAAGCAATGTAATTTGGGATGGTCTCTTCTTCAATTTTCTGACTTGCAGGTATCCGGATGAAGTTTGGATTGGAGAAGTTGAGTGGCTCCCATGTCCGTCCAAGCCGGGACAAAGACCGTAGAAGCGAAGGCAACATAAAACTGGCTAATCACGTAAATCTTTAGACACGAAAAGAGCACAACGAATTTGGTCAACACTGTGTGCATAGTAGTATTCTGGCTAGGGCGGAGATCACCAGGTCAGGTGATCTCCCCTATCAAATTGGAAGCAAATCCTAAACTCGTAGGGAGTAGACTGCAGGGCAGTTATAGGTAGTATGCCAGCATGTTCTGCCTGACGTTGCGATTAAGGACGGACTGCGCGCCTAGCTTAAACTGATAGTCGCACCTAGGTAGAAGATACCGAAGAATATACATTGAATTGCGTGTTACTCATTATGTAGTTAAAACATCGGCATCCTAGCCGCGGGGATAAAGTTGGTTCCGGCATCTTCACCGGGATCGGGAGCTCCCCTAATTTTTAACCCCTCTCTTCCGCCCGACGCGTTGAAGAGCATCTGAAGGAATTCATCCTCGACAAAATCTCAAAGTTGAAGCATTTACTCTTTCCAATACTCATCTTTTTGTTATCCATACATATTACACCACAAGAAACCGGAAATATGCCGATTTTTCACGTTGGTTAGTAGCACAGATCAGCTCCTAGAATCTTTCTTCTTCCAGAGTCTAGAGGGGGCTAAGGGGAGCAACATTCTTCAACCACCCATTCCCAATATCTTGGAAGTGACTTGCGCAGTTTATAATGAACCCTCTGCTAATCTAATATAAAAAATTCCTTATAGTCCTTTTCCGCCTAAAGCCAGGCGTTCAACCCGCCCAGGTTGACCACTTTAAGCAACTCATAAAAGGCATGGCGGGCAAAATACCCGGTAAGATACTCAAATACTCCGTTCTCTTATTCCCCCCCTCATCGTTAACCACGACTCACTTTCTGAACTTCCTTTTGTTCCCGTCTAGGTCTCCTAGAGATCCACACAAACCCGCCCCTGGCTCTGACCGCATCCCGCGCAAAGGGTTATAATATGGGTTTGCTCGCGATTCTTGAGAAAGCCGAAGATCTGCAGGTTTATGCGGTACATCCTGTGCATTTGGAGTATGTGGGATATTTTTTTTATTTTTTTTCCTTGTCTATGGTGTTTTTTTCTTTTTTCTTCTTGGGGTACCGCTTTCCTCAGGGACTTTTACTTTTTATGTGGAATGTTTTTTGCTGACGGGATCTTGCGCCCATGGTAGAGTGCAGAAGACGCGCGAGGAGTTGTGCGAGGATGCTTTGGCGTATGATATGGAATACTGAGGAAGGCGTATGGCTTTGAAGTTATCCGAAAATGCAATGTAGATCTACCTCTTCGAGTACGGGATCACTGGTTCCAGGACGTTTATGCAGGTGCCTTGGAAGCTAGTCTGAAAATGTGCCAATATCGTTCCTCTGAGGGAGGATATGCTGGGTCCTAGATAAATATTGGGAGTTTAGGCGGTGTCAACTGCTGCCAATCCGCGAAAGAATGTACGCCTAGATATCTACATAATCGATTTTATATATCGAAGTCTAGAGAAAACTAATAGCTCGAGTACACTTGAGATTCAGTCCAAGCCTTCGACCTCTGCACATAAAATGTCAACTTGATATCTATGTTAAATCAGATAATTAACACTAGGGAGGACAGCCTGCTAATTTCTGCAGGCATTGCATGGTTTGTTAAGCACGCGGACTTGGTTGTTTCCAGGGATTTTTGCAGATAGCCTTATTGTTCACCCTACAGAGACAACAAGGTGTTACAGTCCACGCCATAATCGTCCTGCGAGATATATGAGTTTGATCTGTGCATTGCAGTAGAGAATTCCCCTCAAATACCTATCCAAACCAATCGCTCACAGCAAGATTACCCTTTTGCTTCATAGATTTGCAGTAGCGTTGCGCTGTCCACTCGCGCAGACCTTTTCTTTTACACACGAAAATAATGAACGACATATTCACCACAAAACATAGGAGAGCCATAATAGTGGTTGTGGTTCGGGGCTCGTTCAGCCGGAACCAAGGTATGGTATGTACATCCGGGATGGGTTGGCGGTTGCTGTGTGAGGTCGACACGATTTTAACTGTTACTCAAAGACGTGTGGACTTGATTGATTTAAGATGTAGCAGTCGATAGCATATGTGATGGAGATTGCGCTGGAGCTTTCAATTCCAAAGCCGAAGAATACCAAGCCATATCCTGCCGACATGATCCACGGTACGCTAGTATTCGTAACAGGAATAATATGCGCCAATCAGAGACATAGCCGCCCCATACCATACCCAAAACTCCTCCAATGTAGGCTGTAAAGTTGGCATTGCCCACGTTGGACAAGCTAACGTTTTATGGTGCTGTACTGAAGAGTCTGGATTGTGTGACTGCGATTAAAGACATCATTTGTACACCGTAGATAAAACCCACCCACATAATCGCAGGGTATGTCACGAGGAAAAACGGACTGATGGCGATCAGCCGCAGGGGCGCGGGTCACTTTGACTGGTATTGTATATGCCTATTCGTTGCCAGTATGTCTTTGGAGGAGGCGGGGTGGACCCCTCAGCGGGATTCTGGGTACGTTTCTGGGAGAGAGTAGTCTCAGGCTTTTCGGCCCCCCGAATTGTTGCGAACCTCCTGCGTCAAAAGCATACCCTCCGTGGATATCTCGCCTGATGTGATTGGACGGCGGAAGATCGATTCTTCCATTCTAAAGAATTATACGACCAAGAAATGGCAAAAGATATCACCAAAATACCGGAAATACCAACGCCATCTTTTGAGCTTTTGAAATTTAGCCAGCAGCGACGGCCTGACGTATGACCCTGCATATACTGTGAATATGGACAAGCCGGGCCTGGTTCCTTTTTCGTGAGTGAAGAATATACCCGTCGTCGAGAATTGCACCAGTGAGTCTCTCGGAGCGGCAGCAAAACTAGTAATTATTTCGACATCGAAGAACATTTGAACAGCAGTTTGAAAAGCACTTGGAATGCATCTTAGAAGACTTAACCATGTGCTAATGAGGTACACTGGGCGTCATCCGATCTTCATAGCAATTGGCTTCCGGAAGGCGCACCCGATACCAGGGAACAAACAAGAAGCATGAAACCGCAGAAACGTTGGAAAGTGTATATGCAGTGTTCAAATCGATCGTGAATTAGGTCTATAACCTTTAGAATCAGACCATGGATCTGGGCTGCGAGTGCTGCACGTGCCCAAGCACGGCCACCCCAACTGACGCATACAGCTGCAAGGAAGCCCCAAATCTAGAGGAGCCAAAAGTGATACTTCTGTCACAATCTTCTCTAGTTGAGAGGGTCATTAGGGTCATTCGAAGGTTGAGGCACGAGAACAATATCTGATCCCTTGTCCTCCTCGTGCTCCGACCATGTTCCCCTCTACTGTATCGCTGTTAGCCTAGCTAAATAGACAAATGTTAAAAAATCTCCCTTCCTCACAGTCGACTATATGGACAGTGCCGAGAACCATCTTGATTCTGTCAGTTATTTAGACCTCCATCGCCAAGTGCTCTCCGTTCTTTGAAATGTTGCACACAGCGGAATGTCCAGATCCTGTTGAAGTAGAGACCTACAGAATTCTAGCATATATGCTCGATGAATGCTGACTGGGAGTGAGTCAACCTATCCATGGCCGGAGCATTGGAGTCGAGGCTAATGAGAGAGACATCCCTCTCAAGCCACCGTTCAAGTTCGAACGCCGTAAGCAGAAGCACTTGATCGTCTGAGATTGACACCACATATCGCGCATAGGTGACGCGAGAGTAGACTCAAAATATCAGCTCTGTGGAACGTGACCAGTCCCCTCAGCATTCTGCAGGGTCGATCTTTGATCTTGGCTTGATCGAGCCCTAAACCTGGGAGACTCTCCCGCCGCAACGGTAGTTGTCGAACATGGCCCCTTTGGCTGCATTCGCCAAATTGAATAGCCGAAGGGAGGAGCTGGCTTCGAAGCGCGATAGAAGCCCGAGCAAGAATAGCAAACATAAGCATCATTGATCGTGATAGGCCCCTCCACAGATAGACGACTCAATAACCAGTGTTTAAAACCGCTAATAGGATGATAGGGAACCGTGGAATGTATAGTAACCCTGACTTTTATCACTACACCTGCACCAACTGAGCCGCGACGGTGATAAGGATGAGGACTGAGGTAGTACCCTGGGGTGGATATAAAGTTTCAGGGACGATGCACGTGATAACAATTTTCTAACTTGAAAGGAGTAATAATATTGTATGGTGTGAAATTGGACCGCTGGTACATCGAAGAGGACAGGAGAAAACATAGTGCTAAATATTTTTGCAATTTGAGCGTGTTTTTTGATTAATAACTCAGCTGAGCGACGAGGGCCTTTGGAAAGGCACCTAACTATAACTATATATATAGGTAGCTGCTTACTCAACATTGCGGCGCCGAAAAATAGAAATCAAACAGATGCTTACATATCTGTATCACAACCAGCTGAGCTTGAAATTGTCATTGTTCCAGTTCAATGGATTTTGGAATAATCATAATTGCCATTGCCACACATTTGAATCTCATAAGTCCCAGTACGGGTTGAACCCCCCACTATTTCCAAGATGCCGCGAATTGTTGCGAGCTGTGTCGTCAGCCCAAAATGGTCCCATGCACGGGTGTAACCGAAAGGGCAAGGAAGTGGAATCAGAAAAAGAAATAACGCCTAAAGCTAGTTGAGACCGATATCCATTTGCCGAGATGAAAAAGAAGAAGAAAAGGAAAATAAGAAAAGAAAAGAAAAGAAAAGAAAAGAAAAGCAAAGCAAAAGAAAAGCAAAAGAAAAGCAAGAGTGGGAATAGAAAGCCGCCAAATGAGAGTTACTCCGTAGGCTTGTCGCCTTGATGCTGATGATAGTGGTAAGTGTCGCTGTACAAACCCCATAAGGAGCGCCTGACACATCCAGTATCAGCTTAGTAGATGCCCCTTTAGAGGGCGTAAAAAGTGTATGCCCCAAAGCGCCATTTGTTCCTGATGTAAGATAAAAAAAGGGAGAGGAGTCGAGCATGAACCCTATGTTTTACACACTGTTATATCCGGTTCTTCCATTCATTATTTGGTGTCGAGATCCCGGAGGGGTTAGGTGTCGTGTGGTGGAAAGCATAGGAAGCCTCAATCGCTGATGGCGAGGCAATTGAATCTTCGTAATCGGAAATGCCCAAGTACTCTGAGCGACGGTCTATTGGAGTCTGGGATACGGAGGGTCTGGTAAGAATTTCCAAATCCGTCGTGATCTCTGGTTTGCGTAGAACATGGTCGGACTGATTCCCTCTATCCATCGAATGTTTTTGGATGAACAAGCTTAGGATGAGTGCGACACCGCATAATGTAGTCATGACAATAAAAACTCCATGGATACCTTCAAGATATGAGTCGATTATGCCATCCTTGACTGAGTTGTCAGGTAGACCTTGCAGGGTATGAATGTATCCTTCGGCATTCTTGGAGATCTCCGTTGGGAGATCAAGGTCTTGCAGTTTTCGGGCCATCACGTTCTGGAAGACGGCTCCGCCAATCCCCACTCCTAATGCAGCTCCGACGGACCTCAGAAACGAGTACATCATGACTGCATGCGCAACGTTTTCGATCTTCGCAATGGCCTGAACTGCTAGGTTGAGGGAGCTGAGAACCAAGCCATGTCCTATCCCGACAATGACGAGGAGTGTAGCCCAAACGGCAGTCTTAGTGTCAGCTTCAAAGAGCAAAACGAGGCCGGTAGCTAAGGTTATGATAGTCCAACCGGCCCAAACTGCCCAGCGGAATCTACCATATCGAGCGATAAGTGCAGCGGTCATCACGCTCGCCGGAATCAGGGCGGATGTAATGGGGAACAAAGCGAGGCCAGTTTCGATAGCTCCTCTACCCTTGACAGCTTGAAAGTATAGAGGGACATAGTAGAGCCCAACAAAGAGCTACGACAGTCAGTGGTGTCCTGTATCTTAAAAGAATAGGATTTGCTTACCTGTAGGCCTTGGATTATCGTACAGATATATGCAGCGATGGCAGATCGATTGTGGAACAGACTCTTGCGCAAGAAGGGTTCCTTCACAAATCGAAATTCATACACGAGTGTTGCTAGTATTCCAACAGTCCCAATAATTAGGGGGACCAATGTTCCGGCACTGTCCCAAGCGAACTGCATTCCACCCCAAGAAACTGCCATGAGGAAGATCGTGGTGCTTCCAATGAATAAAAAGCCTCCGATCCAGTCAACTCGCTTTATCTTGGACATGAACGTAGACTCCTGCATCTTGAGCTTGACCGAGATGGGCACCATGATAAAGCCGATAGCACAGAATGGAAAGTTGATATAGAACGTCCAGCGCCATGTCGCATGCTCCGCGAAAAGTCCTCCAACGAGTGGGCCCAGTATTGTTCCAACAGCCCAAGCAATCTGAATGATAGCGATGAAGCCCGCACGCTGGCGAAGAGGCACGATGTCACTAAGGATAACATAACCAAGGACATAAATGCCGCCTGATCCGATACCTTGAACCGAGCGTCCAGCAAGGAGTGTGGGAAAGTTCTGAGCTAGACATCCGATTAGGGTTCCGGCAGTGAAAAGTGTGACAGACACTATCATTAGAGCGCGGCGACCAAAGCTATCTGATAGCACTGCAATAAATGGCTGAAAGATGGCATTGGTAAGAAGAAATGAGGTTCCGACCCAAAAGGATTCAGTTGCAGTGCCATTCAAATCACTTGCAATGGTCTATTATGAGATGCGTCAGATAAGAGCCGGCACATACACATTGCCAGGGTCACTTACAGGCAAGACTGGGACAATGATGGTAGAATCTAGGGCTATCATTAAGTAAAGTAGAAAGATTGAGATGACAACCATCCATTCCTCCTTGCGGGGTTTCCATTTCGGCAGTTCCCCGGCTTGCTTCTCTCGGTCAACTGCGGTATCGCCTGTCATAATGATATTGGGGGGAGAGATAGAGTTCCTAGCCTTCTTGATAGATAACCCAGGCATATTCAGGGTGATAGTAAAGGTGTGCTGCCGTGGCATCGCTTCAATTGCAATGTAAAATAAAAGGAAGATTGAAAAGTGAGTGAGGTGAGAAGGGTAAAGTGCTCAGCCACAAGGGCCTTGGAAAATTCACAAATACCACAAAAGTCCACAGTGGGGATAAAGCAAATATAAATTTCTGCAGTGAATAATGCAGAAAACATGAAACATGAAGGCCCAAAGGGCATGCACCCTATATAACCCAAATTCTACCCCCATCTGTAGCACGCATCGGGTGACGGCAAGACAGGGAGTGAATTGAGTTGGTGGTATCAAGGATTATTTTCTAGACTCTACAGGGCGGAACAGCCCTGCATACCCGGATAGAAAAAATATGGCCCAGAAATGTATATCCACACTTTATTCTGCTGCGTGGATCATCGGGTGCGTCGTGGGTAGTTCGCGCTTCGACCATGTCGGCCAAGGACCCGCACTGCCACAAGTCATTCTGATGTCAATTGTATTGCTTGAAGTACAACCGCGCCCTCAATATAATCCTCGGATTTGATATGCAATTAGCCAATCAATGATGTCTAAAGCACTAATCTAAATACTAGAAACGCGACATGGGACTCGCATTCTAACACAGGGAGCATGCCGCGGAGAGAGATATTTGCATGTTGGAATACCCGGGGAAAATGTTGCTCCTCGTGTAGCAATCATGGTAACCATAGTACCGGTATGGAGCACATGCAGCTACTCCAGGCCGTCATTGGGATCATCCCATGCTGAAGGAACGATAGACGGGATGAAAATAGGTATCGGTATCTTCCTATGATTTCCGAGCTAAGGAGATGCAGCTACTGTAAATAGAATGGCTTATGGGAATGTAATTAGGAATGTTTTGTAACGTGCTCTGAAGTGAGGTGGCAGGATCCTGGCATTCTTCATCTCGACACGAGGTTGAATTTAAGCCAAGATAATCCGCACTAGTCTAGCCCCAACTATTCCACGCTAGCCAAAATCTGGCTAGCGGAGATAGTTAGTCTTACTAAAAATAAAACAGCTAATCTTGCCACACACCAACAATATATCCCTGGCTCTACATACATTGAAGGCATGCTCTAGTTTCATGTCTTTGAGCAAACTAACGCAAGACTGTCGCCTATCTTTGCATGTCCCATTTTTGGGAGCTTAGCCGATGCCAACATTCAATCAAGTTGCAACGACAAGCCCGCCCTGAATGAGTACACAGGATCGAGTAATAGGTACACGAAGCGGGGCTTCTGCATGCCTCGAGCTCTCTGTGACACTCGACGATCGACGGAATCCTCAGGACCAGATGTCCACGTCGAAGGGCTTAAATTTACGATCGGCAAAGGTTCGTCGTTATTTCAATAGAGAATCCACTATGGTGACCTTACCCCTAAGGTCATTTGAAGAAGCAAATATTACGGGTAGTAAACCATATGTAGATCCATTGGCAACCATGTTGCTCCTCCTGTTTCTGGCTCACTCGCCGTTCCCATTCACGTCGCCGACAACATTTGACCTGCATCATTTCTGGGCATTAACATACACAATAGGCACAATAGGTTTTAAACCGCTCGCGATGGAAAGCTTCTCCGGCCGTTTGCAGGGTTTGCTCTCATTGGAGAGGGCGGGATTGATCCCGAGAAGCAACCAACCCCTGTTGATTAGAGAGCAGAGTTCAAATACATAGTACATTTCTATCTAAGTGTCATTGGGGGCGAGGGGCGGCGGGCTTGTTATGTCCAGTTGCCTCTACATTATTAATTAACCTACTCTGTACACATAGAAACGGAAGCTCCCTCATGGAAGGCAACTTTCATTGAATTTAGTGCCGAATGCTCAGTGTTGTGCATATACGAGGTTTTCTTCGAGCACAGACGCCCCGCCAAATCAGGCTTAGTGGGACATGGAGTCGAAGCATTGGATGGCGCCAACCACCCTTGGCTCTATTTCAACAACTCCCATGATTATACAGAGTATCCCCTCCGAAGACACCGAGCTCTCCAGTATCTCTTTCCCACATTTGAACCAGCAGAATTATGTGGAGACGACACTAGCGCTATTTTTAATTTCATATTTTTATAAACGCCGAAATGCCTCAAGAGTTGTGCGTCCAGCGATTCTGTTAGACGGGTACCCCGCTGATACAGTGATCTTATCGCTTCTTAAGGCCTCAACACCGTGTTGTTGGAAACTCTGTGTAAACAGGTTCCCAAGAAAAGGGTGTTATAATTGCACGGGGATGGTTGAATGGGTGTGGATGGCGAACCGTCTTGAAAGGGAAAAGAAATCCCTCAGAAATACGGATGAACATGTGACGAAGGAAATACGAAGCATAACCCATGCAAAATTTTTGAGGATTATAGATATTTACTCGCTGCTTCCCTCAAACTGTCACCTTTTGGGATCTTGTAGCTTGAGTGGTTTTGCCTAGCGGAAACAGCTTTTGATGGTCGGCTAGGAAATTCCTGAGTGGTATGGGAGACCGCCGTCGATACAATACTTTGAACAAATACCCTTTTGGATACGCACCTAGATTCTAGATACGATCTAGTATCCACTTACGTCCCATTCTTCCCTCTGAACCTCGTCGGTTGTCGTTAATTGGTGCCGGCTGCGTTTGCACGTCTCAAGGAACGTGCCGCTACTACTTTCGTAGTAGGCGACCTTTTGATAAGGGATTATTGGATGCTACCGCTACCAAATGACATTTCCCAGAGAATACCTGGTTGGATTTGAAGCAGCAAACAGATATTAATGGGTTAGAACATCCAGAAGAAAAGTCCTTTAGTATTTTTGCTCTGCGGTACTTATGGACAGGAAACGTGGGGATTTTGGTCGTCGCCGTTGACAACTTTCACGTACAAGTCCGATGGCATGTCTACGCGCGTTGTTATGATTTGGCGATCCCGTCCTCATCATCACTTATTCATTGAGTTCATATTTAGAGAATATAGCCGTTGAGTACGCACTGACTAATACCTAATAGTAGAAGCGGCACGATGCCACGTCCTGGCCCGAAGGATTTGGGATGAATTCTACCTCATCGGGAGTGGGTCCGCCTGGCTTGACTTGCAGCTGATATCACATGGAAACAATAGGCTCATGCAAATTATTTCGCTCAGCTTCCCCTCTGAGCTGAGTAACTTGAGCCTTGGTTTATACTTATCTGCTTATCTTCTCTATGAGCAGTCTGGAACTTTCTGGCGTTTCTTGACATAAAATCTGCCACATCTGCTATGAATTTTGACTGGTGCTTAGAATGGATGGCTTATCGGGATCTATCGTTCCAGGTCCAAGCTCAAGGTGGGATTTCATATTAAAGACGTTTTGGGGGCCGAGGAAAATCCCTGGTCAAATGTTCGCAGGTGGAGGGGCCATGTGGACCATAACATCGGTACTTCGCGTATTGAGTCAAATGGCTAGTGCCGCGAACGTCGCTGCCGACAACAATCAATCCCCTGGCAGCTGTTAGGGAGAATAAAGTGGATATTTATACTAGCAAACACCATATAAACCAATCGACTTTTGAAAATAAGTGCTTCGACCCCAACTTCAACACTGGTCGATCGATTTTAGATTTTGGTAAAGTAAGTTATGCTGCTTTGTGAGCGGCGCTTAAGTGAAACATACTGCCCATCCCTGAACGCTGTTATACCCTAGAAGACAATGAACTTTATCAACTGAAAGCAAGCTTCTGTACAACCATAAAGGCTCAAAGTATATCCCGGGGATATATTGTGCCTTGAGGAATGGCGAGACCCAGGAGACCTCACCTTATCTAACTGTTATTTTTACCTCACATGCTGCGTCAAGGATACATCGTGCATATCGTCTTGTCTCGCGAAGTTTGCTCTATGAAAGATAAATAGGGAGATTCCGAAGCTGCATGGGCTACAAGTCTCCTCCTGTTTGCGTTACATTCCGTGCAATCGGGGGCGTAAGACCGAAACGTGTCCAGTTGGTTTCACGGTAAGCGCCGGGTGAGACCATCTTTGCAACACATCTGGAATATGAATTAATAGATATCATAGGGATATTCGTCCCTTCTAGGTCCTTGATTCGAGGCTACCCCCAACTTTATCTCGGATGCTTCCTAGCCCAGGCCCTCCCGTTCGTTAAGTTTCAAACGGTCCAACCTCGCCTCATCCTACCAACCACGACACATCTTTAACTTTGTATAACAGCATCCACATGGGGCTTATCTCCACAGATGCTTACACCACCACTTGCTTGCTTCGCCCTGAGTAAGCTGCGTTCTTAAACACTTCCGTAATACAGCCGCAATTTTCTACGGCGTGTCCGACAGGTCTACTAGAGCTTAAGGATGAACCGTTCCATTAATGGAATAACACAGATTAATAAAGGTGAGGAGTCACTTTATGCGGGTGAGGTTGAGAATATGAACTTATTCTAGAGTATCTGACTTTGCGAGATGGGGCCAAGGGGCGGAATTGCGAAAAATAAAGGGATCCAAATAGAAGGGAATAAAGTCTTGTATCTTAGCAAACTGAATGACTTTCCTAAGCGCTGAAGTATTATAATTTACCCACTCAAGGTCGTTATTTCGGCTCATGCACAACTATGCACCTCATGATGCAAGACAGCTATGCTTCTGCAGCCGCAAAAGGCCACGCCTCGTGATTGTTTCTTCACGAGACTTCGGAAATCTATACCAACTCCTTTATAAAGTCAGTTTCGATAATGTTAGATGGATAAGCCGACCGATGATTGAGAGCCAAATTGGGAAATACTTCCGATGCGAGACACTAACGAGCCAACTACTCGGCTCGCGAGAAGACATGGATCATTCTCGGACCAACTTCTAGCCTGCTGAAGACAGTCATAGCATAGAGGGTAGACACGACTGCGTCGCGTATCTTTTATCTTTCCAAATCTGCCTCCGTCCTGAGGTGTTACAATGATTGTCTGCAGTTGGAAGTATAAAATTCTGGCTTTGTAACACTGGATATTTTGTGAACAATGGGATATACACTCCTGCATGGGAGAAGAAGATTAACTAATTGATTTGGTGTTGCACAAATGTGGGAGGAGAGGACCATCCTTATTTGATCGAGTGCCCTCCAACACATCCGTAGATTGGACGAGGAGAAGATGATGAAACAAAAAGGAACTTTAAAGAGAAGCTGCCTAACTCCACCTCCGATGCTTGAAATTTTGCCAATAGGAAAACTGTATACATCTTCTCTGTCGCTATTTACTTAGCAAAATGGTGCACAACAAAGAAATAAAGTATCAGTGATCTCTTTGGACTATCTGGTATTACTTTGTGCCAGTGAGAAAAGTAATATTAGCGGTTCCCACTGCCTGTTAATTTCTGCATGGCCTCAGGTGATCCGGCCACCCAGAGTGGGGGCAGCTTAACTAACTGTGTCAAGTCCATCAAATCTGGCAACACCAACACTTTCGGCTGGATGGCAATATTCCATCTCTCCGTGTGTGTGTATATCCTCTTTTGGCGGTACAAGTTAATCTCTAATACGGAACTGGGCGGCCCACCCGCCGTACGCGACTAAATCTATTCGGGTTTATGACCTAGATAGCCCTCAAGAGCGTTCACCTCGGGCAGCTGCAGCAGAAGCGAGCCTTGGAATGTTGCCGCGGCTTACAGTATGGCCTGCCAGCTCAGGACGGAGAAGGCCAAGAGCTTGACTAATTGCCAAAGGGCTTTTAACTATGCCATAGGTGTCAAATTCCTACCTTCTGCTGCGTGCTACTAAGGTTGACATTTTTTAGCTTAACAATAGGAACCAGGAAAATCTGCATGTTCTAGAGGCTAAATACTAGTCTAGAGAAGCGAGCAGTTATATCATACATAACTTACACTCAAGAGATTAGTCTACCAATAGCATATGTACACTTTTTGCCCATATTATATACACTTATGGTGGTCTCTTTCTAGTGATATTTTGAAGTTCGACGACAAAGCCCTGATCTATATAGATCACATGACTACTTTAAGAATACGTAGGTACCGAGGTACCAAGGTACTAGCCTAACAAAGCTAGCTGCCGCAATGGAGCCAAGACGGGGCGGTGGGGCTACGCTAACGTTAATTTCTCGACTACAGTGGAGAACCTGAGGCGTGAGTCGCCTTGTATAGACAGCAGACCAAGGCGGCCTCGCCCACAACTGCATTATTAGTAGTTGTGGATCCCATCATTCATGTAGTTTTTCGAGCAGACACTTCACCCTCCGGGCATTTGAACAGCAAGAACCGGATGCGTCTCAAACCCAACAACTCGATTGTGGAGGCCACGGCGAAATCCACACGAATGCGAGTTGATACCCTTGCAGAGCATAGTCCCGAGATGTCGCCCATGAAGGGATTCGAGACAAGTATACCCAAGGGCGGCATCCTGCCATGTTACTATATTCCATTTACTCTTAACAAACGCGTTATACGGCGCGATAATATATTGGAATATCTTAAGGACGTGCTCGATCCCCAACCAGGCAATTGCCGGAACAGATCTCTCGCACTACATGGAATGGGTGGAGTTGGAAAATCCGCGATCGGTCGCCAGTACGTCAACAGCTCCCGAGACAAATGCGATGCAATATTTTGGATCTCTGCCGATAAAAGGACCAATATGATTCAGTGCTTCATCGATATTGCTCAGAAACTTGGCTTCATATCTACGGATCGAAGATCTGAGGACGCTGATGCAGCTATAATAAAAGTAAAGGATTGGCTGAATGTGACTGGTAAGCTACAAAATGTTCTTCTTTAGGACGCCAAATTAAACTAACTATATGCTAGATTGTCGATGGCTTGTCATTTTTGATAATGCAGATGACCTTGAGCTTTTAACTCACTTCTGGCCAGGAAGTGCTCCTGGATCCATTTTGTTAACATCAAAGGATACTTCTGCTGCGTTTTCTCCAGCGCGTGCTGGAGTATTTGTGGAGCCCTTCGATGACGAAACAGGCGCCGCTGTTTTCTTGGAGCTGCTTGGCCAAGATAACCCTTCCTCCAATCGAGATATTCCTGAAAAAATCACATTTAAACTAGGAGGTCTTCCTCATGCGCTCTGCTAAATTAGCGGGTTTATTGTGAAACACAAGCTTTCCCTGGAAGAGTTTTGGTCCATTTACCAGCACCATGCACCGGTAATTTACGCGAAAAGAATAGTCTCCAGTGATTATCCACATGCAATTAACACGGTGTGGCAATCTACTCTTAGCCAATTAACGGGAAATGCAAGGTTCTTACAAAAGCTGCTGGCCTTTTTCGACCCTAATCGTATTGAAGGGGCAATTCTTAAAGGGCAGAGGGTAGATAACGCTGGAGGTGATGAGTTTAATTTCCTGCAGCTTTAAATGGAGTAAGTCTATATCCCCTGGCCTTTCTAAATCAACTTGCTCTCCAAGTGTTCTAAATCATAACAGTTTCCTTGAGGCCAAGGAAATTTTGATCCGTTTAGCCTTGATCAATAGATCCGAGAAATTTTGGTATCTTTCTATGTATCGGCTAGTACAGGGAGTAGTGATAGAGTGTATGACTGTTAGGGAACAAGAGAACTACATGACTTCTGCTGTCAGAATCCTAGGCGCTTCGTTTCTTTGTCTTTGGAAAAGTGGGCTAGGGTATATACACACATCTTGGGATAAGTGCAGAATGTGTCTCCCTCATATTGACTTTTTGGTCAACCGGTCATTGGAGTACAAGAGTCATAGCTGCGATCCAGACATGTTTGCAGACATTATATTTCGGTGCTGCTGGTAAGTCCCAATGCCCAAGTAGTCCTCACGTGAATTACTAGGTACCTCTATGAGAGTGAGCGATGCCACGAAGGGCTACCACTTGCAGATTTCGCGCTGGAGCTTCTGAGAGATCAAACGTCACTTGCATATGCACAAGGAACCGATGTGTTTGGTCTCCTTTGGCTAAACACCAATCGCCCAAAGAAAGCTCTGAAATGCTTCTACATCTGTCTGAGAACTCGTGAAAGGCTTCTTCCACCAAATGATGCATTCATCGCGGTTGCACTCAACCACGTCTCGCTTGCCTATACTGAACTGAGAGACTTCAAGCAAGCTGCAACCTACCAACAGCGAGCTATGGATATTCGGTTGAAAATTAACTGCCCATTAATCGATAACTCGTACAGTAATATGGCCAGCATTTTGCTAGGGCTAGGTAAACTAGATGAGGCCGGGAAGATGTTTAAGCGATGCTTCTCTTTTAAGGATATCACTGCTGGGAAAGAATTTTGTGCTGATAATCCGCGCTTTCCCGGGTATGCATCCCCCTAACTAAGTAAGGGACATAATCTTCTGACAATAGCGTTAGCGACATGATGCTTCTGAGCAAAATCCGACATTTCCAGGGAAAGTCTGAGGAGTCTTTCCGCTTAGCATCTAGAACATGGACATTGAGACAAAGGATATTCGGCGATAAATATAAGACCTGCGACCCTCTTTATCAAACTGCAGATTCAATGAGCTGCCGAGATCCCTCAGCTGCAGTGTATATATCCCCAACGCTTGTGAGAATATAACCGGTTCGCACCAAAGCTGACTAAATTACAGATCCCTGCTCAAAAAGAGCCTTAAACTATTGCAGAAACTCCCAGAATCAGAGGGGTTTATGGCACGCGCATATTTCAAACTCTGGGAATTACATGGGAAGCTTGGTTCAGATTCAGAAACCCGCAAGCGATGCAAGGAGGCTGCACTATCCTACCGCTCTCAAGCCCGCACCGAACTCAACCCAGGGGAGGAGTATTCGGAGCAAAGTTTCGGTTTGTTAGTACCATGGAAGTTATAGTAAAAAATGGCAATAAAAAAGGACCTCATGCGAAGTAGAATGGCTTGATAAACAATGCAACAAAGCCTTTGTCTGTACAGAGTAGTCAAGTAGTACGAAGAAAACACGTAAGCTACTTAGCGGATCCCAAAGGTTTCAACATATCTTGCAACACCAGGCGGTAATTAGCCATTCTGTTAAAAATTTTATTTATTTCCTAACTCTAGGCCCTATCTTATTAGACAAGCAAATTCTCCATCACAGCCCTTTTCGGTGTTTCTGGTCCCAGGCCCTCTCCTATGGCTGAATTTTCAAAGGTCACTCAGTTTGGAAGATAACAGCACTTCAAGGCTTCATTGTTTCGATTTTCAAAGTGCCATCAGGTTGTTGATCACATATCATAGGTTCCGTATTGAGAATATGGTTCATGGAACTGGTGCTTATGCTTTCCTTTATTCAAGGTCGACGGAACCACGGTTTTTATCTCTATTGTATAGCTTGAGCTGCTTTGTTCTATGACTTCCGAGTTCCCAGGCAAGCATTCTGCAATGCAGGACAAGATACAGAAGCTGGATGACTTCTGCAAAATGAAAGAAGATAGTAGGATCGTCAATGTGAAGTCGTAGCTAGAAGCTGACGATGAGAGCCCACCATATAAATAGCGACTGATGGGCCTCTACAAGAGCCACAACTTCTATCTGCCTTAAGAATACTAATCAATCCCAATAGTCTCTAGCAACACGTTGTTTATTGATCCAGTACGATCATGAAGCTCTCTCCCCTTGCCATCTGCGGACTGGCCGTTCTAGCATCCGCAGCCGAGGTAAGTTGTACATGAATCAGCCTCTACCTTATACATTCGTGTCTAATTAATTTCGTGCAGTCGGCCACGGAGAGCCAGTCTATGCAAGAAAAGGTCGACAAGCTTAGGAAGGACCCAGAGGGTATTCTCCATCTCGGTGGCGACGGCGTTCTCCGATCCTGGTCAGGCGACTATCACACTGTCATCGACTATATCAGACTCCGCCCGAAAGAAATCAAGCACTTTTACAGTGGTTTTGCGCGTAACCATCCTGAGGAATTTGAGAAAGATACGGAAGAATCTCTCGCCGGTATTGACGGTCGTACGGTCACCGACGCTCAGGTCTTCAACCCTCCAGAGGCCCTATTAGAGGATTATATGATTGAGACGAGGAAGAAAGGATTCTCTACAGAGCAAACGCCCTCCGCTCAGATTAAACGCGACCTAGCGAAAGAACAAAAAGGAGCATGTGATGGCCGTGTTTGCACGATGCTCCGGGACTGTGGACCAAAAAGGTGCAACTGTTTCGCTCTGAAGCGGGGAAAGCCGAGAACATGCGAGAAGCCGCGATAATGAGTTGCCTAAAGCAGAGTATCGGCCTTGGAGGAATATATTCGGGACAACTGCTTGCTCACACTTGATGACCAAGACTGGATTGATGTGGGTATTATTATTCATGTGGAGATCAGGTACCCTGTTCAATTTCGATACTTATCCATCAAGCCAATATACCTGCTCCATATGTATGTAGCTTCTTAGCAAGGAAATTGACTTTTGCCGTGTCTCTTTTGAACTTTTCAATGTCTAGGTTAGGTGGTAGTTAGTACATAGTACCTAGGTGCTTGAAAACCATCAGTGTCCAACCCCCACCCAACCCCTCATCTGGGACCTTGACGTGTCAAGAGTGTTATAGCTGGAGCTTTAGATCAATGTTATCAAGCACAGAAGATGCGCTCGTGGGATGTTAGTAACCAGTAAGGTCGGTTATCTCGTTCACAACTACTTGCGAGTGGGGGAGATGAACGGCTAAGTTAATGGTGGATGGCCCGACATTGCCAACTTCCTCATCGTCTCCCAAACCTCTTCCACCCCTGACTGACAACTTCCCATCCCATTATTGTTCAAAGAAAACAAACGTGCCTGATCAGCCATGGAAGAACGGGTGAAAATACCAGTGTCGCTTCCCAGAGACAACCCAACCGTCTCGTACTGGCAAGATCAGCCGGATGATATTGCGGATTTGCGCACGACGCTAGAGCTGCCTGAGGAGGCTGACATTGCCATCATTGGCTCGGGTATATCTGGCGCGAGTGTTGCGTATAATATACTCTCGCGGGCTCCCTCAACGAATATTGTCATGTTAGAGGCAAGACAAGCATGCAGTGGAGCAACAGGACGAAATGGTATAGACACATTTTCAATACGCCCGTTTGACCTCATCTTTCGTTGTTATATCTGGCAATATAGTATCAGAACAAGCACAGGAGATTGGAATGCTAATGATAAGCACCCCATCTTTGCCCTCCTAGGTGGGCACACGAAAGCTGCTTCATACACGACGTTTCTCGAGCATGTGGAGAGCTTAGGCCTTGAAGAGGCTATCAAAGTCGCGCGGCTGGAATACAACACCATCTCCGCGGTACATGCATTTGCGAAGGAGAAAGGTATTCCGTGCGATAGCACACTGAGAGAGACAGTGGACATAGTATATGACCAAGAAGACTGGGACACATCTGTCCGCGCGATCGAACTCATGAGGAAATCCATGCCAGGAGATCCTGCAAGCAAGTATACTTTTTTGAGTGCGCAGGAAGCGGAGGAGAGGTTCTTGTGTAAAGGGGCTATTGGAGCGATTACCTACGAGGCAGGAAGCGTGAGCGCGTATAAATTCGTCATCGGAATATTAAGGCTATGCTTGGAAAGGGGGTTGAATTTGCAGACCGGTACTCCAGTTACCGCTCTTCAGCAGGGGAACGACAGTGAGGGTGGTTCTTGGATGGTTACCACTCCTCGTGTAAGTATCCGTGCTTCAAAAGTAGTCCTGGCGACAAACGCGTATACGGCTGCGATATACCCGAAACTGCACGGGATGATAGTGCCCTTGCGCGGCCAGATCACTGCCCACAGGCCTGGGTCAAACATGCCCAAACCTGGGCTTGGAGTTACATACTCATTCCGCCATAGTGAGGGCTACGACTACATGATCCCCTGCCCACAAGGATCTAAACACCCAGGATGCATCATCATCGGAGGCGGATATACGCAGGACGGGACAAAAGGGCTCTCCCAGTACGGCTCTACGGATGACACAGTTTGCGATCCTCTTGTCAGCAACTACCTTACAGCGTCCACGGCTCGATATTTTGGGGAAAACTGGGGTCCAGATGATCCAGCCGGTCGGATTAGGAGGGAGTGGACTGGGATCATGGGATATAGTGCTGACGGATGTCCTCTTATCGGGGAATTACCGGGCGAGAATGGTCTATATATTATGGCCTCATTCCAAGGTCATGGTTAGTTAACCCCTCCTCCCCTACCCCGCCAGTGGATATCCCGATCCTCACTAATCCGACTTTTATAGGAATGGTACTCTGCTTCTTATGCGCAAGGGCATTGACGCATATTTTATTCGGCGATGATGAAAATGAGCTATACGCTTGGTTCCCGCGGGCATATAAAGTGACTCCTGCGCGCATGAAGCTGAAATTCGATGGCTCGTCCTATAAAATATGACCAAAAGAGCCAGCTATGATAACGTTTGGACTTAGCTTTTCTTTCATGTACTTTTGCGGGGATGAAAGGGTATCGGCGTGACGGGCGAATCCTGTGATGTCGATATTCGCGCATTTTTTTTCGTCGCGTTGGTCTCGTGTATTCCTTTTGTTAGCAGCGTGCTTATTTTATTCAATTCTCAGTCCCACTCGCCAAGGAGCTAAGTACTACGTGTATCCCGGAAAGTTTGTTAGTTCCACCCCCCCCGACAGGGGTATGAAGTTCGAATTCCACACACCTTTGGCCCTCACACCACCACCTTCCTCTGAGTAAGTTCATTGATTTCTTACAATCCCCATACTAATTCTTTGAATTCTCAATAGATATTCTCTAGTTCTCCTAT
>PDNA01000193.1:0-59453 GCA_002573605.1 Polytolypa hystricis UAMH7299 | reverse complement strand
CTTGCTGTAGCACATTGCTTCGAATTTCACCACACCGGAAAAAAAAAGAAAATGGGAAAATACCCCGATTAGCACAACTGCCAACTGCCAACTGCCAACTGCCAACTGCCAACGAATCTCTCCTGTCTCCCTCCTTAGCCCGTGTGGAACGCGAAAGAAATAATAATAATAGGATTGCTTCACCCCTGCCCTGTCCTGTCCTGCTCTGCCATGTATGTATGTAGACCTTGCGACCCTATCATGACGTACCTAGGTACTATGTACTTACTGTACGCACCATGCCAGTAAGTAACTAGTCCCTGCTTCTACTCGTGAGCGGCGAATGAAGCTGGGACAGAACATTCCATGACCAAGTATCTGCACAGCGCAGTTGTGTCTGTGCAAGCAAAATGAAGGAGTGTTCAGCCCGAGCTTTTGCGGGGGGCCGGAAACCCACATATAGGGACTATATATATATGTATGTACCTATGTACATGTACAAGATAACACGACAGAGCATCAAGGGAAACTATGTATAAGACTCCTATCTTATCAAACGCCGTTACATTTGCGTGCGCCTAGCTATTACCATTTTTGCTCAGTTGGGCAACTGTTGGGGTGGATTGTATTGTTCACCTTTCGCGGAATAGAAGCCGCTCTGACGCGAATAATAATACTTTGCTTGCCTATCTATATCAACCATCACATATCAACCCTCAGGAGGAGGGTCACAGCAGCAGCCAAAAAAACAATTCCTTTGGAAAATTGTGGAATTGTATTTTGCTTGCATGTTGCAGTTGCTGCTGTCCCTGTGCTCTGCGATTTTGCCTCGGGGGACTGGTTCAGGGAAATATATCTGATGACATACATAGTATCTTCGCAACACATTTGAGTAACTACATACATTAGGCATTTATGAAGGTACTGCGGCTCCGAGGAGCTCTTCAATGGGTGTGAATTCTACCAGAGACCAGGCAACTCGCAAAATCCCTGCATTCCTGGTGTTATTTGAGGAAGTAATCAGGACGATGGAATGACAGTAGGTTCACCCCTTGTTGTCCTTTGGGTATATACCCCAGATCTGATAATAGTGAACTGCATAAAAGCTCCATTCATTTACAAAGATCTCTAATAGATGCATGATTATTAATACTAGTAAGCTCGGCAAAAATCACTGCTGAAAAAGAACAAGGGATGGAAAGGCCAGCGAAAACCCCCCAAAAAAGGCATCAATGCATGAGCAGACATTATTAGAACTATTATTATATACATAATACAAAGGGGCTGGTTAAAATCAACAAAGCATCAAAAAGCAAAAACATGCAGATGGGTATTTCTTCACATCAAAGCAAACATTATCACCAAGGAAACAACTCCATTACTCCAAAAATTCACCCCAGAATTCCCCCTTCTGCTTTTGAAATCATGAAATCCTTGCCCTTCGCAAAGACAACGAACCAGCTCCAGGTTACCCAGCATCCAATCTGTCCCGTCCCCACCTTCTTACCAACCGGGGCCACACACATCGTCATCTGCGAAGTCGCGTATTGCGCACGCTTGCCTGCGCCTGTGATGTCGGCTTTGAGATTGGCCAGCAGCACAGCGGCCTGGCCTGCAACGCGGTGGTAGAAACGATCGGAAATGCTAGCGATGTCGCCCAGCGCGTAAATGGGGAGCTTGGTGGCCGCGTCGTCCTTGCTGCTCTGTACGCGGAACTCGCTGTCGACGCTGACCCAGCCATCCTTGTTCAGGAGATGCGCCGGGACGAAGCTGCTATTCGGCACGACACCTGTGGTCGCAAAATATGCATCTGCAGTGAGTGTTTCGCCTCCGTCCAACACAACACTCCACGACTTGAGCTTTGAGTCAAACGTAGCGCTCTCGACCTTGCGGGATGTGAGAACTTTGACACCCAGGTTCTCGAGCATACCCTTGGCAGCTGTGCCTGCGCCAGCCTTGAGAGTGGGCAAAACACGCTCCGACGATGTTACAAGTGTCACGAACTTGTCCTTGCCCTCAGAAAATGCCTCTGCCACCTCTCCTGCAAATTCGACGCCAACAGGGCCTGCGCCGCCTATGATGACGGTCTTGGCTTGGGATATCGTCTTTTGTGTTGATTCAATGGCGCTCTGCAAATCATCGGAGTTTGTTGGTTTGAATGGGGCAAGCTCACTGTCCTTTCCGAGGGTTGCATTAGAGGTGCTCCCTGTCGCGATGATTAGATAGTCGTATGATATAACTGCGCTTTGGACGCCCTCGACGGTGACGGTTTTCGCATCCGCGTCTATCGACGTAGCGAAGCCCTGGACGAATTCGAAGAGTTTACTATCATAGCTCTTGAAGCGGTCAGGGATGTTGAAGAGGTACTGCTCCGGCTTGAAGTCGTTTGGTTTCACGAGGATGCGTGGAGCAGCAATGTTGAAGTAGTATTGTTTCGACGGGTTGATTAGGGTTACTTTGACGCCGGGGAGCTGTTTGAGGATGCTGTGCGCGACCTTTGTGCCGGCGTACGAGCCTCCGATAACGACGACTGAGGTTTGTTTCGTCATGACTGGAGGGGTGTTACTGTTGAGTTTCTAAAAGGTGGTATGTAAAGCGAGTCTCTTAAGGTGGGGAAGGGATTTTATATATGTTTCTGAGCTTTCTTCAACCTGGACAATTGCGAAGAGGAGAGTTGCATGGTGGAGGGACGAGGGGCGCCATGGCTATCTATATATATGAGCTCAATATCTGGAACCTTCCGCATGCCTAGACCCTGTCTGGGTGTAGCTCCCATGTTCCTCTCTGGTATTTCTTAGTGGCGGAGTGACTTGGTGGATACTTCCTCGATCCATGGAAACGAAAGTTCGTCATCTAAAGATTGAGATTTTACTCCCCCTGCACTTGGCATCATTGGCATCTGGGGTTGCACACAACATTATACGGATTGGATTAGAAATCCTGACTGAAATTTGGGCCACGCAGACTCATCCTCGGATTGTATTCTAATCAACTAGCTGCTATTTTGTCTAAATACTCGACGGAACGAGGATAGAGCGCATCTTCAAGTGCATTAATGTCGTCATGGCACTTTCATTTTTAAGCTTTGTCAGCCGACTACTTGGACAACTGTACCATGACAAAGATACACGCCCGAACATGTAATCTATACTACGACCGGGCTCCGAGCCACTCGGAGGCTCGGAAAGACACTTCGATACGGTATGTCGAGTGTATCAGGAACGCCCCTGTTATTTTGGTCGCTGAAAACTTCAAAACAATCACAATGGGGTTTTGATTGAAAATGCTGAAGTGTTCTGATGGGGTGCGCACTACTGTTCAATTAATCAGCCTCTACTTGTCGCCAAAGAGCAACTTCCGACATCGACACACCGTATTTGTCATGGAAAACGCGTACCGATCAGCTTTCTGCCAATTTGATGTCTTTTTGTCGCTGACATATTTTTTCAAGGCGGTCTTGGCATCGGTAAGCCACGTACGCCAACCAGAGCACTTTGATGGACGCGGCAGAAAGCTTCACGAAAGCTGTGAATCCTCCCGAGTCTGAAGGTGCAGAGAGTGTGATGCTTACTGTTGAGGCTATTGACGATCATCAGGCAGGATGTTCTCGTGAGAAGCTTTTACTAATAAAAAGTACTATGTACTATAGTGTGGGTAGAAAAATACGTCGAGGCAAAATATAAGCTTGGCTTTGCTGGCTCCATGCAAGTCATGACTCTGCATCCATGCACAACACTGACATTGACATTGTCGAGCTATCACAAAAGTTAGAAGTATCCCAACGCACTGGTTCCTGCTGAGTGTTCGCCCTGGCACTGGACAGAAGTCTAGAAAGCCCGAGAGGACTCATTATTGTGCTACTACTGACATCACCAGCAGCAGCTTCGAATGCAGGACATCGGCGATCGAGCTACTATGGACAGAGCAGCATGCAGACATCATAGTTCCTCCTCGACTATTGCCTCATCGGAACATCCTTGCAAATTACTAGCACGATATTCTACAAGCTATTTAGCAATGGAGCAAGAAAAGAGGTGGTCTTTGCCTGCGTTTCTTTTGCCGCTGAGAAAGGCCGCGCTGGATCGTAGGGAAGCAAGCGCCTTGACCAGTGGTCCCTAAAATAAAACCCCACGCCAGGGTCCAGGGACGGTAGACGACGCTACTTTGCGTCGTTTCTTTGAGCGAGAAAGTACTCCGTACTCTGTACTTGTCTGAAATATTTAAGATTCCTTGGAGGCGATCGAGCGTGTTCTGAAGAATTACAGTTTGAAGTTGGCAAAAGCGGAGCGGATCGTCTGTGGGGTTAGCCAACCAGCATCTACCCGAAGCCCGCTCCCGAGCCGCCTGATTAGCTGCAACTTTTTCGAGGCAGAACCTTGGAAGGTAAAAGCGCTGTGATTCTCCTCTGTACCCATCCTCCGAATTACTTCGAGCTGGGTGTGATCCCGACGGCAAGCTCAGCTGCCCCATACCTGAGAAATAATAACTGGCTGCTGAGGTCCTGCTAACAACAAGCTTTTTGCTTGACAAAGTGGAAGCTAAACTAACATGACACTAGTAGGAGCAATGGTTAGCTGCGCGCCTTACTACCCTTTGCCAAAGACGGAAATCCCCGGCGCAAATCGGACCAAAGCGCTGGCCTGTAAAAAGAATGGTGTCTGACAATCGCTGGCTGCGAACCAACTTTGTACCCAGTGATTGGCCAATATTAGCTTGTGTGTTGAAGACTGCAATTCATCATTTGGAAGCAGGAAGACAACTACAGAGCACCACTTGCCTATCTGCTCACACATCAAATGGCTTCAACTCTGTAGACGAATGGCGTCGGAAAAGATTCCATTATGCCTCTGTCAAGGCTGGCACCGCTGATGTCAGTCTTATCGATGAATGCTTTCTGTGCTCCTTCTCAATTGTCAGGTCTTGAGGTTCCGGGAGGCGCATTTGCCGTTTTTCAAATCCTTGCAAAAATTCCCAGGTTCCTCCTTGGTGGGAACCGCAGGATTGGATGTGTCCCAACGCAGTGGGTATCAATTCTTCTTTGGCTCAAACCCGGGGCCGCTATTTCCACCCACTGGCCTCCGCGGGGACGCTAAATTCTCGCTTGGATCCATTATCCCTTGTTCGCGGAGCTTATTGGGTTTCCGAAGCTCTTTTAAAACCTCGTTGGTAGATCTTCTTCTTCATTGAGAAAGGTTGAAGGAACATCACAGAGAGGGTTGGTGGGGCCTGACAAATGTTAAAAAGACTGGATAGAAGACACCCTCAATGAGGAACCTGAGCATTGTCAGGGTTCTACAAAGTGATCGACTCTCCTCCAGAAATCTAGCCTTGAAAGGGTTTTATCCTGCCTCTGATCCTCCGAGCTTCCATCGCCTGCTTGCGAACGGACATGATATAAAAAGTTCGCTGGAGACCTCTTCCTGTGGGCTCCCCCGGATGCACCCTGGAATTAACCCCGTCCATCGACCCCAGACAAGATGTCGGAGAATCCATATTTCTCCAACCCGCCCCCAGGTATTGACCTGACGGAGAACCGCACGGTAACCAACAACGCAATTGGCATAGCCCTCTTCCTACTTGCGGTGATATTCGTTGTCCTTCGTACAATTGCAAGACTACGCTTTCAAAAGGTGCCGTTGGGATGGGACGATTACTTCATGTATGGCGGATTGGTATGCAGTGATGAATAGCCTTGCCGTTCCAAAAGCCGATAACTAAAAACTATGACAGACCTTGTGCGCTGGCAACCTCGCTTGTTGCATTGCTGGTGAGATTCTTCCCGAGGAAGGGTATTGATCCATAGCTGACTTCCCTCTTAAGGCGGGTTCCATGGCCTGGGCCAGCACATTTGGGCTTTGGGTCCTGAGGAAATGGAGAAAATCTCAATTGTAAGCATCAAAATGAAACGCCACCTGACCTCTCAACTACTGCGTCCTTGGTTGGTTCATGGGTTAACTAAAATTTGCAGATAACTTTCGCCTATGTGTTCATCTATTCCTGGAGTGTCACAATGATCAAATTCTCCATCCTCCTCTTCTATCGCCGTATCTTTGGCATGACCTGGCTGTCGTGGTGGTGCGTTTTCCTCACCAGTGGCTACCTGATCGCGAACCACGTCGTCCTGCCTCTCTACTGCAAACCGATTCACTACTACTGGTCGCAGTGGCATAATGTCGAAGGTGGGACGTGCCCCGTCGACGAAGCCAATTTCTACCTAGGCATTGGAATAATAAACATGATTGGCGACTTTTCCATCCTCCTTGTCCCTGCTCCAAAAGTGTTGAAGCTGCAAATGCCTCGAGGACAAAAGATTGCTGTCCTGTTCATTTTCCTCCTTGGTAGCTTGTAAGTGGCGCTCGTTAATCTTTCAATCCCCATCAATCGAACCCCGGCCAATGAGGAGCTTCCATAAACTGATACCCAATAATAGCGTCTGCATCGCTTCTATAATCCGCATCAAAGTCATTATCAGCCTGACAAAAACCATGGACATCAGCTGGGCCAAGAGCGACGTTTTCATCTGGTCCAGTGTCGAACCTTCAGTCGGCATCATATCCGGCTGCCTGCCTACACTACGCACCTTGATGGTCTCGGTTATGCGAAAGATTGGCCTCTCCCGCTTCGTGACGCGATCCAAGTACAACCTTGACAATGACGAGAGCTCCAGCGGTGATGGCACCGAGGGCGGCGACAAGGGCCGCTCGCGTCAATCCTGGAGCAAGAACCGCTCGATGTTCAATTCTAACAACCCTAAAAGATTGCGACCTGATGACGACGAGGTGTGTTTAACTACAATTACCGCAGGCAAGGGCGGGAGCAATAGCAGTATCAGAACGGGCGAAATGTCCAACTCGGACCACAGTCCTCCTAATCTTGGGGGCATCACCGTACATAAGCAGTTCCATGTGGGCGAGGATTAAGTGAGAAGCACCATCCTGATATACAACAGCAGTGAAACTGGGATGTGACCTTCGCCATATCTTGTTTACCACCGCACGGCATTGCCTTTATATTCTTTCGATTTCTGCGCGACAGCTCTGTATCGGCGCTTTCTTTTTCCTACGCTGAACCCGTCTCTAAAAAGCTCGATATAAACGAACGAGCAACGCATTTTTTTTTCTTGGTTATTTTTTCTGGAGCGACTTTTTGTTTGTATGATACCATAGCAGTTCAATCGACTAATAATAGACTATTTTCACTATCAGCGACATTTCCCATTCACTTTTTGGCCTTGTTCAATTCCTCCTAATGATAAGGGGGGTCCGCAGTCACGACATGGCGAGTGGAACGGCGCCATATCCATATCCATCCCCACAACGTCGAGACCACGGATTCGAGCGTGGCATTAGTCTAGGGTATTTCCAGGGTGGAGATGGATTCCGGCCCGGCCCCTGGCCGAAAGTTAACCAAAGTCCTGACAAACCGACAGCTTCCCACGCTACGCATCCCAGTACAGCGAACGAAATATCACTAGTTGAATCTGCGACGAAAATCTCAAGTCTCTTGTCTTGCATTCTCATTTGATTTGCCCGTAAAGACTTTTTTTTTCTTGAGATGTTCCTGGTCACCAATTTCCCTGCATGGTCATCCCAGCAAGTTCCATGGCTTTTGGAATTGATCAGGGATAACACAGGCTACACAGCAAGGAGCACATTTCTTCAGCAGCTTACGTAATTCGATGATCATCTTCCACGTGACCCGCACCGTTTACCCGAACAGGCATCTCTTTCGTTGCATCTTCCCTTCCCGCATTATTATGTTTTCCACCATGGGCTTGCTCTCGCAACCAGTTCTCTGTTGGTTGGCACAGCTCGCAGATTCACTACACGCTAAACTCGCTGCTAGTTGGCGTGGCGAGCTGCCTGCGCACTGTTTGCATGCAATCCCCACCTGTTTGTGATCCTTGGTGCATACCTGGGTAGCTCTCGACCCTCCGCAGTGGGGTAAACTTACAGCCCAAGGAGGGTGCGCTAGCACACCCATACGGCCGTCCGTGGGTAACACTGGCAAGGGACCCCTTCTTCCCTCAACAATGACGATCAGCGGAGCAAACCCCAAGTGAAGAAAGGTCCTATAAAAGCTCTGCTTTTCCACGTTTACAGGGGTTATCGAAACAAGTCCTCCCCGCCAATTACCATTTTAGGAGTCGTTACCTGCAACAGTATCCCAGCCATGGCGCCATCACACTCAGACTCATTGAAGCTCAAGCTCAAGGTGGCGGCAGTTCATGCCGCACCTGTGTTTATGGACAAGGAGGCCACCACCGAGAAAGTCGTCAACCTCATCGAGCAGGCGGGTAAAGAAGGAATTGAGCTTCTTGTCTTCCCCGAAACTTTCATCCCAGGATATCCTGTAAGTACTTGACAGCCAGAACACAAGAAGCCTTCCCAAGCCACCAACCTCAAATTGCATCATAACCTACAATTTCCAGATCTGCTGACCGTTGCTTTCTCCGCCCCTACACAGTACTTCATCGAATGCTACCCACCGCTCAAGCAAGTCGCCGCCCTCGCCCAATACGCCGAGGAGAGCGTGACTGTCGACGGCGATGAAATTAAGCGCATCCAAGGCGCGTGCCGCAGCGCCGGCGTGACTATCAACCTAGGTATCTCGGAGCGCATCTCCGGCGGCTACACCTGCTTCAACTCGCAAGTCACGATCGACAACGACGGCAGCCTTCTGGGTGTGCACCGCAAACTCCAACCCACCTACAGCGAGCGATTTGTCTGGGGACAAGGGGGCGGACACACACTGCGCACCTGGCGCACCAAGGCTGGCTATAACCTGGGCGGTCTGGCATGCTGGGAACACACGATGAACGGCGCGCGACAGGCGCTGATCGACGAGAACCAACATATCCATGCCGGCGCTTGGCCTGCGTTGTCGACCATGGCGGGCTTCGAGGCCGTTGCTGACGCGCAGATTGAGGGCCTGATGAAAGCACACGCGCTTACCGCGCAGGCTTGGGCCATCACGGCCTCAAACTACGTCGACGAGACGTGTCTAGAATGGATGGAGAAGAATCTAGGTCCGCAGGAATTCGTCAAATTGGGCGGTGGCTGGTCGTCTGTCCTGCATCCGTTCTGCGCCTTCCTGGCCGGCCCGCATACGGGCGCTGAGGAGAAGCTTGTTACTGGCGAAGTGGATATGTCGCAGCTGGGCCAAGTGAAAGTCTGGGTCGATAGTGCTGGTCATTATCGTCGCCCCGAGGTTCTGCAGTTTAAAGTCAATAAGGAGCCGCTTTGGGACGATGAGAAGCCGAGCCCCTGTGGTGCTGAGAAGACTGTGGCCACGAGAGCTGCTCCGCTAGACGTAGAGGAAAAGTAAAATATGACCTAATAATTTGGGCCGCTATCGGATCTTCCAGCCGTCTGTGCTGAAACACCCCGGTCGTTCGATGACATCTTGATATAGATAGGAACTGGACGCATCATGGAAATGCAGCGGGCCGGTCTATCAGATTGCGGCTAGGGAGATTGGACCCGTTTTGTTTCATAACATTTGACGGCCTATTTGCTCCCCTCTCCTCCTTTATCTTTTTTGCACATACCAAATGATGAATTTTTCTTAGTATGTTTATGAAATGCAGTTTAACGCAAGATTCAGTGCATATGTCCTGGTTAGCATTGCGAATACGTACCTTTGACTGAACCCTCTCTAAAAATCAATCATCCCTTTGCTAACCGCTAAACTCCCATCTCTCGTTCTTGCGGTCAAGATCCCGTTGGAAATCTTCAACTGCGAAGTAGATAGGGCGTGACGCATCATACCTACAGAGTTTTGTGGGTCAGATTTGCATGCCCCCCTATCTTAGATCCAAATATTATGAGGTGTAAATAAATATATATCTTTTTTTGTGAGTCAAGAAACTGGCCGAACTGATTGAACTTGTGACTAGCACGCAGCACTAACTAGTGTAATATATCTCAGCCCGAATTTTCAAAAACACCCATATTGCGTGTGATGGATGCATCTGGCACAGCGTACATCATCAGAGACTCAGGGAGAGAAGGGTAGGCAGATTAGGAACCGGTATAACTAAGAGGGAGCTAGATAAAATTATCTGAACCGGGTGCCATTATGTGGAAAGTTATGTGATCATTCGTGATGCTGCACTCAACAGTCCTGCAAGTAAGTTCTTGAGGAGATGAGGATGGGATGAAGCATTGCACTGCATAGTATAGTGTATCTAGATACGTATACTTCGTTCGCGGTGCTGTTGACAGGGGCAGACTGGACCAGATGGCCAACAATAACAAACAAAAATGCCAACATCAACCACATTTGGTGGCATATCTTGGAAAGAGAAAATGGCTAAAATCCCGTCTTTGGGGGGCACCCCGGGCCCGGGGGCCCGGGGGGGTATGATCGCAAAGAATAAAAAGGATCAAGGAAACAAGTGAGATGAGAATAAACAATAATATTATCTACTAATTCATACATGGAAATTCAAGCGTCGAGAGCAAAAGAAATAGAACCTTGAAAGCCCAACCGAAAATCAAAAATGGAGAAAAGTATACATATATACAACAGAAAGAAAAAAGTAGTGAAAAGATTGCTCTCCAACGCAAATTACAAGAAGAAATAAGCAAGGCAGGCGCGCGTGGCGCTGTTGGCCAGATAAAAAAAACAGAAAATCATGCACACATAAGAGTTTAAAACACTCAGAGCGAGAAAGAAAGAGAAAAGAAAAAACCTGGGGTATAAACAAAAAAGTGCGTTGAATGCGACAGACCTGGAAACCCGGCCGGTAAGGGATGAGAAAGCAAAAAAAAGCTTGTAGAACGCCCCGGACGATGGGAATGAAGTCTCTGTGAGAAAGATTAATTGTATGCCAGGGGATGGGGAGGGGAAAAAAATAATCGTTTGCCGCCCGTTGCGTATTATCGTTTAAAAAGAAAGTGTACCTCCCAAGTGCTAAAGAAAAGCTCAGAAATGGAATCAAAATCATTAAAGGGACCGACCCTCAGAGGGGGGCGATGCTCTTTTTTTTTAACATCGATCCAAGACCAGTGAAGGCCTTTGTTCCTGCCCGACTGACGCTCTCGCCCGTTTCGTACAATAGTTTAATGCTCTTTGGCCGTGATATCTTCTTATTATTCTCATTCGCGGGACTATGTGGATAGTGCCCGACCTCATTAATATTGGCCATCGTATCGCTGTCGGGTATCGAAGACGACACAACACTTAAATTCGTGGTAGAAAAGTTACCATTTCTGGTGTGCGGCCGGAATCCCGAAGCTATGCTGCTGCGAGATGACGAGTAGTCATGTATCGAGGGGCTATTATTGTTGTAGAATTGTTGTCGATACCTGTGCTGTGTGGATTTGATGGAGGCATTATCGAAGGTCGGGTGGCTGGACATGCTCGAGGTGCTTGCCATGCTACTGACAGACTGAGCTCGTTCGCGAAAATCCGAGAAAGGGCCTGGGGATGGACCAGATGTTGGCGCCCCGTAATATAGCCCGTCAAAGGTTTGTGCGGAAGATGGTGTATCAAGACCACTTCTACTGCCGCCACCACTATAAGGAGGCTGCGATCCGTCTGTAAAGGCGTCTCGCTGATTGCGACGAAGGAATTTTGTAGGCGAATCAATAGGTGAAGGAGAATTGCTGAGCGGGAGAGAGATTGCTGAGACAAGTGAAAGTCCCTTTAAGCTTGGAACAGGAGGCGCCTGGTTTCTTCGTTTTGTATACCAGCTAGATCGTGGCACTTTATCTTGCTCTACGCCCAATGAAGTGACATTATCAAGGTTAGTTTGGGTTATCGTAGAACGTCGAGTATCTGCCTGATCTTGTGGCGACCATCCAACACCAGTTGCTTGATGCGAATTTCGCCTTGGGAAAGTAGGGGCATCGAAATCTCTCGGATACTTTCGCGGTGGTAATGGCGGCAGAGGTTCTGATTTAGCATTGCCATTTTTACCACCCCAATTAGGAGTTACGAAAGTTGGAACTGATGTATTGGGGAAGTTTTGTGTGAAAGGCGAGGGGGACGGTGTCGACTCGGCGTTTGTACCTCGTTTCTTCTCGTACTTTGGTATTTTCAAGCGGGAAAACCGGTTCTTAACTCCCATACCACCAGCATCCCCACTAGTACCGCTCGTTGAGGGCCTTCTCAAAGGGGAGTACGTGTCTTGCTGTTGTTTCTTCGCCATCCTTCGATTAACCGGCTGTGTATATGGTAGCTCGATTGATATCAAGCTCGGCCTGCTGGCGGGCAAGCGGTACGCAACTGCGGTTGCGACTCGGAACGATAGTTCGACATTTTCCTCGTCGTCGGACGACAGCGCATCAGAGTAAAAGGACTGGAAGGATGATAGCCTTTTGGACTCTGTAGCCCTGGCTGGAGACAAAACGGGTCGCATAATCGGGGAAGGAAGAGGTGACGGAGACGACGATTCTGACGACGAAAATTGGGCATCATCTGACTCTGGTTGTCCCGATGGCAGTAACATCGTGCCACTGGTCCGTCTTATCGTATTAATTGAAGGAGATCGAGAAGGTTCATTTCGAGGAAAATTTTCAACACGCAGAGTAGAATGTCTTTGATAGGGGATCTTGAGCGACGAATTATCAGATTCGCAATCTGTGTCGGCGCTTTCTTCGTCACTGTCAACATCGATAGGGGAAAACACAGCTTCATGGTGCCCAGAGGCTTCCGCTTCGGATATTTCCTCTTCATCTGATTCGTATCTCCTCGGTATGTCATGGCGTCCAACAGGTGTCACCCGCATTGGCACTGCGGCATTTCCCAACTTTCTATGCATTTCAGCTGGAGGGTATGTTGGGACAGCAACCGCCGCCATGGTTCAGGGCAGAGTACTCCACTACCGATTCGAATTCGGAATGTGGATGGCGATATCACCAACTCTTAGCCTAAAACTTTCAAACGTTGGCCGAATTACCTTTCCAGCGACTCCACCTTCGTAGGACGGGGGTGATTAGAGACAAAGACAGCAGCGGGCAGCGACCACACTGTGTTCGAGAAGGCCAACGAGTGATTAAAATAAGGTGTCGGCACGGGTCAAGCAAATGTGGACCTCCAGTTCGATGTCAAGATTTTGAGGATTTTCAGTAGCAAGAGAGAATGATAAAAAGCGCACGGTTTAACCCACAAAATGCGCCAACGCCAGGGTCAAATTAGGTATGCGGTGAAAAAGGGGAGCATACATTTGGATTGATGAGCCTACCAAGGTTTGGCTCAAGTACATTGATGAAAGGGGATGGAAAGACGCCTGCAGTCAAGCAGGTTCATTCCTGCGCTGGCAGATGGCGGGAAAGAGCACATTGCGAGAAGCGGGCGGTATATCTAGCCGCAAGTGTCCCTCCCTGCTGCGCTTTGCTCCCCTCCATGCCTCGTGGTCATCACAAGATCTGCCATCTGGGGATTTAGCTCGGCAGCCAGAAACGAAGTGGCAGAGAAATGGGGTGGTCGATGTGGGGCCCTGGTCGCTGATTGGACCACGTTCGGAGTTTGGGGCCGCCGCCATCACTTGCAGCAGGGGCATAAATAACCCAATATGCAACCAAGGCCCCAAATGGTAGCCGACTCTGAACTAAAATCGAGGTGGTGTCGGAGTTCAACACACAAAAAGTCGAACAAAGGTCGGTGGGGTCGGTGGAGTGACGAACCAGACGTCTCACAGTCTACATACCTGTCAGGGACCAAAACCTTCGTGCATTGTGTCCACCCATCGGGCCATCGACTCCAGATGCAACCGACTTCCCTGAACCCAGCCAAGGCGCGCCGCTGCAAAGTTGGACGAGATGCATAATCTCGCCAATCAGAGGTTGAGGACTGGCTGCACATATGAGACATGGCCTTGCTAAAAAAACGCTATGACCGCCGCCACTCGTGACCGCCGTCAATTTGTTCGGAATTCTCAATTTCTGATGCTGATGATGCTGGGGTACGAGATGGGGGGAGGGCAACACTGCTCTCCCTCCTCGTATCTATATATGAAACAGACTGCATCGTCCTTGCTGGGTAAGTTGTTCATCCCGGGCAGTGAATCCATCCTGAACCCTGTGCAAGGCCGATCGATCCCCCACAATTATGGTTCAATCCCCTTAAAACGCAGGAGAGATCCTCGTAAATGCGATCGTTATGGTCTGGGATGGCCTCGTTAGCAATGCGTAGGCATACATATATACTCTGTATATTAGCAGGCAATTGCTCGTACCCACAGCACGCAAGTGACTTGCTCTAGGAGTTATGAGAGTACAGGATGTCGCTTCAGAAGATGGTTGGTGTTGAACAGGCTGGATCTCGATGTCTGATGTGCTGTCAGCTGGCTTCACAATAGGGCAATACCCTATCTTGTTTCCCTAGCCGCATTTTTCCTTGTTTTGGGCAACAACAATAAATCGTCCACTCCCTTCAGAGCCTTGCGGTTCTTCAATTGCGCATTGACTAAGTATTGATGTGATGTGTTCATCTATTTCGTGGATATTGTCATTCGTGCCTTGCATTTGTTTCGACCAGCCGGAGTCGCAATGTTCCTGCGATCGGCTGCCACGTATATATGACAGGATGCCCTGTCTAGTATTGCTCCGTACCCTTACAACGCCGACGGTAGTGAGATGTGGCTGCAGATCTCCCGATCTCTTTCTGTCACAGATATAGTGGCACCTCTGATTCGATGGAGGGTGTCAAGTTGCAATAATATCCCTCTCCTTCTACCCTGAATACGTGGGATTGAATCAATACCCACACGCACGAGACACCTTACGCAGCCATCACATTACCACTGGCGGACAACGAGCATAAAAATCTTGCATTCCCTCTATACTAATATTTCAGTCCTAGATCAGCCGCATAAACATCATGCCCGCATATTTCTCCGCCCTGGTCAAAACGAAAGAAGTCGAAACCAACCATCCGGTGGACTGGCGGTGGGCCCTTTTTGCATAGGATCATCCTCTCGCTAAAGCTTCATGCTTCTAGAATAGCGCGATAACATAGCAAATATAGTTCGAGGGTGCTTCCACAAAGGTTATTTTGATCCCAGAATTCCAAAGTGTCAAAGAAAAACAAACAAAAGAACGCATTATCCGAGTCTGCCGAAGTCGAATAACCATGGCACCAACTCTGATAAAGACTGGCTCTCGGGAGGAACTATTGAATTCATGCAGGAATCTTTATTTCACATTCTATCACCCTGCAGGCCTCGTGATACTTGAAAGGCGACGCAAACAGCTTGAGCAAGATAGTCATAAATGTCAGACACTGCTGGTGGAAGAGAGGGCAAGCACAGCAGAGCATTGTGTGCTCCATGCATTGATATTGTTGTTGCTACATGAAACTGCTATCTAACCAAGCTGCTGACCTCGTCACAGTCTCTCTCCAATTACAAACCAGCTTGGCCTCATCTAGCATGGGAGTTCATCCGAATCCTTGATAAACAGCACGGGGGCTGCCTTCAGCTGGCCATTGGCGATGCAACCGCCATTATTCCAGCACAGTTCATGCCCTATCTTTGCAACTATCGCTGACGAAAATAGCGTAGGTTTTGATTCCTGAGGCGACCGGGATCTTTACATGCAAGGCTGAGTGCTGTGTAAGATCAACACCAACTCAATGCGAGTATCGCTGAAACGTCTTCCACCTGCTGAGGGGTCAAACACCTAATGCTGATAGTACAAGTGACAGAGGAGGGAAACCCTTGTGCATCCAAATTGAGTTCTAAAGCACCCTTAAGCAAGGTATGTCTCTGACTATTTGCAGTCAACCTAAAACTTCACTTTTTGAGTATGGCCACATATTTAACTTCTTGAACCTGCAGAAACAACAGCAATAAAGGATTCGATATTTATTTCTTAACTTGAGAACGATGAAGGCTATATACCTGATTAATTTGCAAGCTTCATCCTGGAGAACTAGCTCTTAACATCTCTAGCAGGCTCCCCAGAATGATAATTATTTGCAGGAACTTCGTTTCGCTAGACCAAGAAGAAAAAATAATAATCAAAAGTGAGCGGTTCGCAAAACGTTTAAACCTGGGCGGTGTCTATTTATGTCTATATGGCAAAGGTGCAATACCTTCCATAACCGCCCAATAAATGCAACCCATGCTTAGCGCTTCTCTCGAACGGTGGCAACCTCAAAGATTATTAATTAAGACCATTAAATGCACGTCAAAAGTCATGCCGAATCGATAACAGGGTTTCATTCAGAACAACACCTTACAGTGGTCTGATAACCCTGGTCGGAACGTTCTTCGTTGGGGGCCATTTTTCAAACTCACGTTGATATCAAAGATGCATCTACCAAGAAAGCTTGTGCTGGTGTCTCCTCGTTTAACTACGCTTAGCTATTCGTTTCTGCCAATGCTGCGCCCATGAGCTACCTATTAACACGATCGCTATGCCCATATCCCACCAGCTATATGGAAATCTTTCGTCTCACGATCAATTGAAGGTGGTAGTCGGGAACAGGGGGGTGGTTAAGTCGCGGGGGCCGGTAAAGATGCCGCATTTGACTGGCGCAGCCTTTGGATCAGGGGTAGGAGGAATTGCACTTTACATGCTCCAATGCTCCCGCAAATTGAATGAGCGGGATTTGCCTCTCGCCCTGACCTGAAGCCTTGGCTACCTTGTTGGGGAAGGGGCCCGATATTGGTCGAGGAACTCACTTCCTCCGAAGCTTAATCCGCCGACTATGATTTTCGCCATGCGACACTGCCAGAACAGAGGGGCCCTACTTTCCACAAACTTTTTGTGTCTCTGGATAAATGCATATCTCTCAGTGCTACACAGGATGCTCTCGATTCTCTTATTTGTAGCACATTCGTTGACCCAAGCATTCCCTGCAATCTTGTCGGAGCTGCATCCTTTGGCATCCGTGAAGCACTCCTTCCAGCCAACAGTGACGGTTCTAGCAGGCTGTTGCAGGCAATCACAGACAAGAGACTTTGCATGAGTCTGCTATGGAATGCTGTTGTGTGTAGTCACCAGGCAACAGAGTTCCTTACTTTGGCCCTGCAGGTACCCCCGATTTGTCTTCCTGCAGCCTTCTGGACAAATACCACACAATCATTCCTTCAAGTAACATATGATCCAGATAACCTGAGAGAAGAGACTATCCGCCGCGCTGATGAGTTCATTAACTCCTACTACTGTCGACCAGAGACATTGGACCCGCGTACACCAGCACCTCCCTTTGGCTCAACATGTACGGAGAACCTCAGCCTTGATGTCAGACTTCACTACCAATACAGACATACACCTCTGACATGGAAGTCATACTGGGTCCAACTTTCCGGGGGAAAAGTCCCAGCTAGTTTGCGACATCGGATTAAGCCCGCTCCTCCAGTTCAAAGACGATATTTTGGCACAAAGAATGAAAAGGTATTGGAAGAAGAGGGTATAAGGTAAATAACTACTTTTCTAACTCGAACAGTACATGCATACTAATCTTCAAGGAAACAATCCAATACCAGCGACACTGCGGAAGAGCTGTCATGGGGCGCAACATCGCGACTTTTCAACTGGCATCGACATAACGATGGCGGCCTGTGGCTTGATGACAGGACAAGGGACATAGAAGGAATCCGTCAGCTGCAACGTCATGCATGGATTATTGACCCGTTTGACGATGGTGGCCGATATGACTCTGTAAAAAAGGACGAAGACAAACCTGACATAGACTTAGAGAGCATCTCTCAGTGGATTGCTGAATTTGAGGCCTCCAGGCCTTCCATAGAAGAATAGTCAGGCACGACACTCTCTGGAGCATCGACCACTCGCGAGACAGCAATCACACTAGCAGACAAGGAGGACATATAATTAGGGAAGGAGTGGCGTGGCCCCTGATACGATAGTGTCGAATCTTGAATCTCGCAATCTCTCATTGACGCGGTGAACGAAGGGTTTGAATCCCAAATTGGGAAAGGAGAGAGAATTATGATGACCCTAGATTAGTCTAGATCGGAAAACGGGAGCTATAGGAAGTGGTGACTTAGGTGATGAGCCGTTGAATAGATGACAAGGAGAAATCTGCAGGAAGCGGCTAGATACCAGTGAGAGCAGCTATGCAAGGTATGAAAAAGCAAAGTTAATAGAACTAGAAGCAACTCTGGAGTAGGCAACAACTTGTGAATGAACACTATTGAAATAAAACAAGAAAAAGTAGTGGTGGAATATTTCGAAAGTAAGTGCACCGTTCAATATTACTTTACCTGCTTCTTCTTTGGGTGCATACAGCTCGGGGGTAGATTTGGTGTATTGAAGCAGCATGATCCTTGAAATATAGAAAACCTCACATATTCTCTAAGCATGCTAAATTGGGAAATAGAAAACAAGTATCTATAACTAGATAGTGAAGGTAGCAACTATACATACATATCCCTCTGCATTTTCTTAGAATATAAGAATGAATGCAGCTAGAACTCCTCTGATCTTTTAATACTATAAAATACTTTAAGAAAGACATGGGGAAACAGCGCAGAATTCCTCCCCCCCCCCGCCCCGGATCTTCCTTCGATGAACCTCATCGCTGTCCATCCTCCTACTCCTCTTCTTCTTCATCGCTATCTTCTTCATCTGATGACGACCAGGTATCAAGCTTACTCTTCCTCTCCGCCTCCTTAATAGTATACAAGTCGAAAGCTCTAATCCTCGCCGCGAGAATAAGATCTGCATTCCCAAACTTCTCATCTGACTCAAACGTATAATCCTCATATATAGACGGAGGCAATGGCGTGCCCGAGACATTCTGCCCTACAGCACGGAGCAATGACTTGTTGAGATAGCGACCCGGAATTTCCCACGATATTTCCCCCCGGTCGACTTTATGGACGAATTCGACATGCCTGTGCCGCTTAGCGAGGAGGTAGGCGAGGATGAAGCGAAAGTATAAGAAACGACGCCCGGGTCGGGTATTGGAGAAAAAATTGAGCTCCCTCCCATCAAGATCCTGCAGGAACTGGGTTAGAAACACTAGAGAGGTGAAGAGGGGGGAAAGAAGGAATATATCAGGGTGATAGATGATGTCAGACATACCCCCCAACGGAGAATACAACCCGAGTGGCAGAGGGCCATGTGTTTCCTTTTTGACTCATCTACAAGGGCGCAGGCCCATCGAACAGTTGTGTGTTCAGCGGCAGGAGAGATTGGGACAATGACAATAGTACCTTCGTCAAAGGCTTCCTTGAAGTTCCTATACAGCGCAATACCTGGGTATGTAATTAGTTTCCACTTACATCGATAATACGGAGTATATTACTAGATAGGTGCTCGGGGGCCGTTGTGCGTGACGTGTAGTACTTACTATTTCTAGGATCACTCAGGACCAGCTCCTCACCACCAAACAGCATCGCCAGCTCATCCCCACCCAGATCTTCCAGGACCAGCTGAGCAGCTTTGATATCCTCTACCATACACATTCCAATGATATTGCACTGTCTGGATTCGCGAATTTTCGTGTCCTTTGCTCCTAAGTAATCGATGACCGCATTCTTGAACTTCTGATCGATCTTGGGCGCTGAGAGTCTGAAAGCTGCTTTTCTTTGGGTCATAATTCCATTATACGCTGATCCAAGGAACCGCGTAGTCTTCTCGCGAGATAACAAGACGTTTAGGCGCATTTCCTCTCGCTGTTCCTCGAGGTCCTGCTCCAGTGTATGTCGCCGAGTCCGCAGAATCCGTAGAGATTCAAGGTGCGGTACGTAGAGGTAATTACACATGTCCATTGTTTGCTGTATCCCTCAATTGTCATAGTCCCAGTATTAACACTAACGAGGAGACTGTTCGTTTCGGCCCTGTACTCGTATACATCGCTTATGCACCAAATCATTCTCTCATTTAGAAATTCGGAGACGGGAGAATCGGCAGCAGCTATGCCCATTTTTGGTGATGTTCGACTGTGACGGCTAGAGGACCGGTGCCGGAGAGATAGTTGAGATGGAAGAGATGAAATAAGTTGCAATGATGAATCAAGGATCAGTGTGAGTGTTGGTATGTAGATGCTTGAAAGGATGCTGGAAAAGAAGAGGAATGGAAAGTTGAGAAGGCGACAGAGGTATTATTTATATACTAATCTACAACACGGCCTACACTCTAATTTTCTGTGTTCCATTATACCAACAGGATCTTAAATTGATGACTTTGTCTGACACCTTCCTGCTCATAATGACGACGTTATCGCTATAGATATTCGATGGTCCTCGGATCTACTATGGAGTATGCTGTATGGAAATTCTGACACTAGATCCAACTCCCGCCTTGGCAGTGTTCGTGATTGGATGAGCTTATTCTTAATGGACAATTAGTGGGTCATTTCAGAGATAGTGTCAACTTTATTCTAACATGTGTCACCGTCACCGTCACGGCAGTGATTTTATCGAATAGACTCGAATAGATATTTCAAGTACTCTGTACGGAGTACACGGATCGGTAATTATTCAGCTTCCAATTTTATTCTAGTATTCGAGAAATTATTCGAGTTATTCGGTACTCAAAATACCTATTCGAGTCTATTCGATAAAAGCACGTGATGTGTGAGTGTACGAGTGGAAATTTGAGCTCGTATCTGATATCATCTTGTCCCAGAAGATGTTCTTATATTTCTGGTGATCCTCGGACTTTATGCTGGGACAGTACCCTTAGTATTTAGTTGCCCATATACAATATCTATTAACCATTTCACAGTCTCTCTGCTTCTAGTAAGAGTACTAATAGCATTACGATCGAGATATTATTTTAAACATTCTATCAACTCTCTCAGCCTGCATCAAGTTATGCCAGTAAGCGTGCAAACTGATAGCGGTGCCTAATTATTACCATGAGTCAGATTAATTCCCTGGCTTGGTACTACTAGAGATAGTCTGTTGTATCCCAAACACAACGTCAAAATCAAATCATATATGAAGTAAATAGTGCTACATAAATGACGTAAATAGCAGCTCACTGCGGGGGTCCATCTTCTTAATGACATCCAATTTCCCCAGCGACTCACCCAGTCTTTGTAGACCCTCTTGTCTCCCTTCCCAGTTCCCTATCATCGTCATATTCATGTCTATATGAAGTATCACCAGGTAACTCTACCGCACAAGCCTCTCTCGCCGGCATTTCCGAAAGCACCAGATGTCCCTGTCTAGCATCCAATTCTTCTGGACTGCTGTGAAAGACCTGCCTCTTAGCTTCCCGGGCTTCTAATTCTCCACATTCCATCTGCTGTCCCTGCTTCCTTCGGCGTATGAGGAAACAATACGCTAAGAGGCATATCGCAATGGCGAACACGCTGGCGCCAACTGCAATGCCAGCTATAGCGCCGGAGGTTAAGCTGGTGTCGGAGTCAGAGCTGGATATGTCAGGACCAGCGGAGCTCAGCGGGTCTTTCACATCTTCATCTTCATCTTCGTCGCAACTCGACTGTGACGCAGCAGTATGATCAACAGTCACAAGCTTCTTCTCCTCCGTCGGTTTAGCTTCCCAAAGCGTGAATTTCCGCTGATCGTTATCAACATGTAAACATGCTGCAGACAAGAAAACTTGGCCCAGGAGCGGCATGTCAGAGACACCGTCATCGTAGATCATGACGGTTTTAGTGTCGTCGAGACGGACGTGTTCGTTGGATGTTTTGGAGATACCGATGGCGGGAAGGGCGAGTTGGTGGGTTGGGATTGTTATGCTGAGACCGGATATTAGGGTTATTGTCATGTTGGCGTTGAAGCTGAGAGTAGCAGAAGTAGTTATAAATTAGCTCTCATGATTCATCCTTCGCAGAGTTGGTTTTCGCGGAGATTGTGTCCTTGATTTCTCTTTCTCCTTTTCAGGGGGGGTTTAAGGGGGGTGAGGTCGAACAAAAAAGAACTCACGATTTATCATAACTCATCGCCCAATAATAAAACCCCGCCGAAGGACCCAAATACCTCCCCGGAAGCGCCTTTTTAATCCTCTCATACACCGCACCCGGAAACGTCATGAGCTCTGCATCCGGCTTAATACAGCTCCTCATAGCCGATCCCAGATCCCCCAACACCCCTTCCTTCTTCCCACCCGGCGTATTAATCGTGATATCCTTAATATACACAAGCAAGGACGACGGACAGGCGACATCATCCGCAAAGTCCATCGTCGCATTCTCGCTGCCTTCTGTCTTCGCCCTATCATAACCTCCCAACACAAAACTACCCTCCATCTGCTGCTGTTCCTCCGCGCCTTGCCAGACCCAGAATACAGACCATGTCCGCGACGCGATCTTCTTCTGCTTCACGAGCATATCCAAAAATATAGAATTCCGCCCCAAGCCCAGCGCATTCTGCGGTATCGAGTCCACGCTCGAGGAATAAATCGGGAAGTCATCAATGGTCGCATTGCTCTCAGTTTCGGAATCCGATTCATCGGTAAGGAGTCGGAGCATGTCCGTGCCCCAGGGACTTATCCCCAACTTCGTGCCCTCTAACCCGCGAAACTCATACACATTATCCTCTGTGGAGTTTATCCATGAAGAGGATTTTCCGGAGTCGAGAGAGCCGCCGCGGAGCCAGGCGCAGGCTGCACGTGTGCCGTCTTCACATTTCAACTCGGGAGACTAGAGGGCGGTGTTGTTCCAGTCTCTATATATAATGTATCGTTGAACAATCAGGTTAGTCATGATGAGATGTGTGATTTGTGATATCCCAAATCCCTTGATAAGTATATACTTCTAGAGATGGAAAAGAAAGTCCGAGTTCTTTTTTTTTACATACGCGTTTAGATTTGTCACCACAGTCTGCGGTGGTGTTCCAAATTCGACTTTCAACCCCCATTTCTTCACCCCGGTGTCTGATATCGAGGAATTTCCTATCGGAAACGAGAGAGCAGCAGCAGGCGCTTTGCAAGTGGAATCTCGCGCCGTTCCGAATTTTGCCAAAAGTAATAGGAAAAAAGGAGTCGCTGTTGGTATCATGTTTCGCGTTCAGTAAGAGAGGAGGACGAAAAGAAAAAAAGCACCACCAGGCAACCTATCCAGTAGGCAAACAAACAAACCAAAAAAAAAAAAAAAAAGAACTGAAACTGTGAGAGGAAAATAGTCGAGCGATCCATGGCTATGTATCGAATTTCCATAGTATCCTACTCCCCAGCGGTCAACAAGGTCGGCGGTTAAGAAGGGGGGCAGGCAAGCCTATCGCAAAACGTGGACTTTGTTTCGACTGCTGCTATGTTCAAAACGACTGGGATCTTTGCTATGTAGCATTTTTTTGACTACATGGTATTATTTAAAGATCAATAGACCCCAATCAGAGTAGATATGAAATCCTTAACCGCCGCGAGTGCAGCAGGTTGTTCACTAAGCGCCCAAGGGAGCACAAATAGTGCTGGGCATCATCATGAAACATCAAGGACCCCCCTGCTCGGTTTTCCGGGGTTTCGGGACCCAGTAAGGAAAAGACAAAACAGAAAAATGAAGAAGAAACAAATCCTCAAGTATCTCTGAACCTTGGAGCATATCATAGAAACTAAATCTGATAAAAAAAGGTTCTATGCCCCAATGCGCATGTCCTAATGTGCAAGACCACCCTCCAAAGTTAAGTTGTAACTGGTTCATAAGCAAAGTCTGCCCTCCAGTCGTCTGTATGGACTTTTTCTCGCAATCCATTCCAATGCAACTGGATTATATACTGGAAAAAACACTCACCCCACAGCATGATGAGTAAAGGGGCTGTGCTGTGGATGGATGGGTGCCCCATTGGGACTGCTACATTCCCCTTCTTCCTCTTGCCCCACTAACTACCAAAAGGGTGGATATTGATATCTTATCTGCGCTGGCCCTAAAAAAAAGCTGGGGTACATACAGTGTACCAAAGTGCAAGGAGGGGACATTTGTATGTCATTAAATGCAGATTTCTTGTGGACCTGGGGTCTGCAAAATTGACTAAATTGCTGACTGGCAAAACAATGGTAATGATCAGGGTGAGTGAGAAGGGAGATAGAGAAAGAAGAGTAGGAAGAGACAAGAAAGGTTAAATAGCAGTAAGGTTCCTGAAGCTCCACAATTTGTATAACACGGGCAGGCTGCTTGAAGTCCCTGCGTAATTATTAATGCACAGTGGCCTGTGCATTTCTATGCTTCTTGAAGCCGCCAGCAACCGACACATTGCGCATGGAAGAACTAGGAGATAGGAGAACAAAATATCCACCTACAACAAGTTTATACTTTCCAGTCACAATACTCAAGGTCATGAGAAGACTCTATTATTAATATTATATTATATTTCTCACATTTCCTCCTCTTTTCACTGTCCATGAGTAGTAGAATCGATAAAGAAAAACAAAAAAAGAAACAAAAACAACCACATATAAGTACAAACAATAATGTGGCAATGATAATAATAATAATACTACAAACAAAGGAAGCCAATAACCGTGTTTTAAAAATGTGTAATAATACCAAGGTTGAAAAAGAAAAGGAATGAGAAAAGGGGGTGGGGGGAAGAAAGTAGTCTGTGCCGTCAGGATGTGAGCGGAACCACGAAATTGGAAAATGCAAGAAGCTGTGCAAAAAAAAAAAGAAAAAGGAAAAAAAAAGAAGCAGATATATAAAAAGAATGAAGAGAAAAGTCTTCGTAATCCAATCCGAAAATCTACCTACCCACTTTACCCCTCGCGCATTCAAAATCAGTTTTTCAGCGTCGTTTCTGTCAGTTTCCCGCAGTTGAGGGCGGGAATGAGCATGAGCTAACCGTTCAAGTTCGTTACATGTGGCAATGTATCCAAAAAGGTAATATATCAAGTTTGGTAGATGGCCCTCCGGAAGCAGATGTCATCCAAACCTGTTGGTAATGCAAGAGCGCCGTAATCCAAACCGGGAAGAAGGCACATGACACAATTATCGCTCGTTGGCGTATATCGAAGCGTTAAATTCTATCGCAACCGTCGGCCAAATCTGAAGCCTCGATTCAGGATCGGCCACAGTGCGTATATATCTTGGACCGATTGGTTGTAGATGCGACGCGATACGCGCATTTACGCCTTTCGAGAGCGAGTGACAGGGCCGTTTGCTCGGGCAGGTGACACTGCAGAGCCGTTTGTCCCGTTTGTCTTCGCATGGCCGTTGGCAAGAGGGGACTGGCCTCCGGGGATTTCGAGGTTCCTCATGTCGATCACAGCTTGCTTGCCGGTATTGCGTCGAGGACGTCCAGTCTTGACAGTCTTCTTGTAAGTCGCAAAGTAGAACGAGATGAAGAGGAGCAGGTAAGAGCTCAAGATGATCAAGCCAGAGAAGGCTGCGAATTCTTCACCGGCACATTGCCCAGCATTGGGCATCCAAGTGAAGTATGTGGACGTGAAGTACGTGTAGGAAGCGAAGTAGACGAAGCCTAGGACACGACAAGGTCAAAATTAGACGTTGAATTGCATAACAGGACATAGACAAGCCATTGGTGTCAATATGCTCGCTTGGAATGACTTACCCAGGTCAATGACAAACTGGACGATCTGCAGACGGGTGACCCATTCCTTCCACCAGATGCGAATGCCGCGAGCGCTTTGGAAATAGTACCAGTACATGACGACATGGACCGTGAGATTCAGCGTAATGGGCACCCATGAAACAGCAGTAAGACCAATGAGCTGAGTATAACAAAGCAGGGCGGTTGCGCCATGGTGGTAGGTATGGAGGAAGGTCAGAGGCTTCTTCTTGAGGACGAGGAAAACAGTATCCAACAGCTCGATATACTTGGTGATATAGTTCAACTGCGTGGTATTAGCAACAGGTCGAGTAATACGCGACACGATTGGCACCATGGCTGGCTGGCTTGGTTGCGAGCAATAGTCACTTACAAAGTATAACACGACGAGCGGCTTAGTCCAGCCTCCGTCGTGGTTGCAGATCGCGAAAAACACACCATGCCTCCAAAGGGTGGGTAGCAGCTGCTCAATAAATAGCGCCAACAAGGCTCCACTGATGATCGTCAGATAGAGATTGTGCACTATGAACGCGCCCTTGAGCTTAAATGCAGGGCGATTTTTCATAAGCTCTCGACCACCAAATACGATCGCATAGTACGATATCAAGGCCGCCGCAGTGGCCTGGAACGTTGACAACGGGGTCTGGCCCTGTACAAATTGGAAATCATCGGTAGAATAGCCTACGGCAGAGGTAAAAAGCTTGTCGAAGAGCGGCCATAGTTCAATGCCAAAGGGGCGGTCGAGGGTTGGAAGAGGAATTGAATTTAGGATGTCGAGCGACATGTTTGCGGAATGGACGGGGGACGCAGTGAAAAAACTCGGTATATGTTCCACGATTGAACGACCTAGCGCGGGAAAGGATTCGGGAGCGCAAAGGAGAGATTCCCGGCGGAGTCTTCAGCGAAGACAGGGGAGATCTTGGGGGTAAATATCGGATAGGAAATAGGTTGGATAAATGGAAATAATAGGTCACAAATGAATGTCTAGAAAGATATTACAATAGATAGAGAGAAGACGCGTAGGAATAGGACTACAGAGGAGATCCACGAGTCCAGACGGAGAGGAGGGAGGAGAAGAAGGAGGAGAAGAGAGAGAAAGAGGAAAAAGATGAAATGAATCCGATCTGGGCCAGACGAGGGGAGGAAGAAAGGAAGGAAGGAGGGAAGGAAGGAAACACGCAGAGAGAAGATGCCAACGGAAGGAAAGGAAAGAACGCTGTGAAAAATAAAAAATGCTGCTGATCTAAGCCGCGTTGATTGGCTGGCGACACCCCCAGGCAGATCCGCCCAAAGCCGCGAAAAGGGGCAAGCGCCGAAGCATGTGACTGGCTTGGCAGGAGATCCATCCATGGAGAGATCGTTCTACTGCGCGCAATGAGGCTCTTTTATAAGTAAGGCCTGAAGAATTACAGTTACCTAGGTAGTAAGCTCCCAAATAGGACATAATGTTAGCTGCAACTGCTATCCATGTGGTTTGTATTGGGAATTTACCATTCTGTGTTAGTCCAGGTCGAACAATTCGCCAGTCTCCTGACAAAGCATGGACAGCTGTAAAGTTAATTGACAGCAAGAATTATATATATCACAGACAAACCCTGGCGGAGAGGAAGTGTAGACTGCTGATATGTAAGCTCTAGTATTTCCAATCAGATCTCCTACGGCCAGCTCAGCAGAGTCGCATCGCTAAATGGTGATAGCAATTGATTCAAGTCCGCTAGAGACTGATCTGCGAGGAGGCTGATTTCCTCGATCTCACCGTATGGTAATAGCAGAAGCGGTAGAAGCACATCGGATCCATCCTCTTGCACTCCATGTTGTCGATATTAGCCATCGAGGTTGGTCTGATGTGGTGGTGTGGTGTGTGCTGTGTTTTGCCCCGCTGCGAGAAGGAATAGGTCCAGTGGATGCACGATTATAGCGTATCTTCAGCTGTTTGAAGAAAAGTTCGACTGGAAGTCGGGAGTCGACAGACTATACTAAAGTTAACTGCACAGCGTTTCTTGGGCTTTCGGGTCGGGTACTTTTGGTGCAAGGCAGAACTGCGGTTATCCGGAGACTGGCAATGTCACTAACTGTAGCACCCACCCACGATGAACCATGACTGCCACTGAAAGGATGATATATTGCTCGAGATAGCAACGTAGGTTTGAATTGTCGAAGCCATGGTAGGTAGACTCCAAGGGATGTGTGTTGTCCTCGATGCCGGAATGAGCTATTTGCATCGACCTCAAAGAGGATATATCGATGGTTAATATTCATAACAAGCATGTAAAAGCTAAAGAAAATGTCGTAGATCAGCACCAAAAGTCAAGGGATTGAATTGACCGAGTTCAAGCAACATACACAGTGAGCAATTAAGTCCTAACTTATTGGAGGTTGAACCAGTTAAACAACCTCAACTGTAGGATGTCAAGCCTGTCTCTCCCGACAGAATTCTATCCTTTTTCCCAAGGAGTCAATGGAGTGTTTCTGGGTAGAAGATTAGGTTCAGGCCAACAGCAGTGTGCAATGTGCTAGGCTGACCATGCCAGGATCGTCATATTTAAAGTATCAATGGAGAGCCATTCAAATATTGCACTGTAGCCTGTCAGAGCTGGTGAATCAACCAGAGAAAGAGTCGTTCTGGTTGCTGGACCAATGGGCTGACAGGAAATCAGCAGAACCCGAGGCCTGTGGCAGACTGACCAACCAGCGCGCCGAAAGTCAGCCTAAGCCCAGTCCGGGAACTTCCCAGCGTCTCCCACTCACTCGCACCACTCACACCACTCACACCACCCGCTTTGCCCAAAATCTTGCTCTTCTCCAACGTCAGAGCTATTTGTTGTCGATTTTGGCCCTGCCTTTTTCCCGCCCGCCCACAACACCCCCCTCATAGCCAACTTCCTTAATATCCTCCAAGGGTTCGTTTTTTCCCCTTTGCAACAAACTTCGCCCGCAATGTCTTCCGCACGCCTTTTCCGCCTCGCCGCGCGCACCCCATCATCCACCTTCTTCAGGGCTTCGTATACCGCCCGCTCGCGCGTCCCCGTGCTTGCTCCCGCCTCCGGTCCCGCAATTATCGCCCTGGGAGGTGCTGCTGGCTTCAGCTCGACTTCCAAATGCCAGAGCGCTGCTGGCCAGGAGGAGGAGACCTTTGAAGAGTTCTCTGCTCGGTAAGAATTGAAAAAAAAATTAAAAAGGCCACGCCTTTTTTTGGGCGCTGGGTTTGTTGGTTTATATCCGGGAGTTACGGGACGAGACATTGGGAGGTCAATGGCCTTGGGAAACGACAATTGAGGGATTGTAAACGGATAAAAAAGATGGGAGATGAGTGTAGAGCCTTGCTAGGGATGAACCGGCTGACTCTATCGTGTTCAATTGCAGATTTGAGAAGGAATTCGATGGCGTGCAGGACGTCTTCGAGCTCCAGGTACGACACACTACACTCCGATCTATATCTCTCAATTCAATACTCAAAATAAGACATGCTCTAACCATTGCCCAATGGCAACATCACAGCGCAACCTCAACAACGCGTTCGCTTACGATCTCGTCCCCTCTGTCGGCGTCCTAACCGCCGCTCTCAAAGCCGCCCGAAGGGTCAACGACTTCCCCACCGCCGTCAGGGTCTTTGAAGGTGCGTTCTAACTCCCCCCCCCCCTTCCTACCCGTCTCAGCATTCAAGGAATTCGAAAACATTGCCTAGACTATTCCATAACCCCAAATTCGATATTCTATACAAAGAGAAAGACTTTCAGCTCGGCTAACGTTTCTCCCGGCGCACCCTTCCTTTGGTGCCTTTTTTTCCCAATGGGCAATAGGTATCAAATCCAAGGTCGAAAACCCAACCCAGTACGAACAGTACCTCGAAGAACTCAAGCCCCTACGGGAGGAACTCGGTGTCATGCTGCGTGAAGACATGTATCCCCCTGAGAATTAAACAAACACAACACACACACACATACACATACCAAACTGCGTTTACAACTGTCTCTGCACACCTGCTCGACACAAACCACCCTATTTTCCCCTTTTCTTTTCCCTCTGTTGTTTTCTTTTTTTTCTAGCTGTGAAAATAGATTCAGAAAGAAAAAATTTATGTATATCAGATGTAACTCTCTCCCTCTCTATCTGTCTCTCTCTCTCTCTGCTTGAAGTTTTGATATTGGATGGGAAGGAGGGAATAAAGGGAGTGTGGGATGTGGGTATGGGATATTATATATACAATGTATCAAGACATGTCCCCTTGATTTACTCTGTTTAAATTGGGAGGTTGTGCTGGTTTTATTTCTCTTACTTTGCTGTATCTTTTCTTTTTTTTTTCCCCCTCATCTTGTTTCTAGATAGTTTCATGTTGAGGGAGACTACATGTAAGTAATATCTTTCAAACACAGAGTTATTTCTATTCTGGCTTCACAAGAGAAAACTAAGTAAATAAGTATCACCAGGTCAAAAGATATATAAAGAACCACATTTTCTCTCCCATATATAATAAAGAAAGTCCCTGTTGCAGGCCGGGGGTGGTGTCAAATGGCAATACATAATGTTGTGGTCATGAGATTCTTCTCCCGAGTTCTCCACGCCCATCCAAGTATATCCGCGGAACAAAAAGAAAAAACCTTTGAAATTTCCCAACTTTGCTTGGCTGCTGCAATCTCAAGCAGGGATACATAATCAAGTCCCCCTGGCATGCAGGTCAAGGAAAATTAAAATTTATCTATCCAATGAAAATGTCTCGAATTAAGATATTGTTTTTTTCTCTCCTACTAATGTATGAATGTGGAAGTGTGCGTCTTAAACAGAAAACTCAAGTAGAAAGCAATGGAAAGGCGAGGTAGGACTTGACAAACTGGAAAAAAGAAGGAAAAAGAACCTCTTCATGATACATCAAGTATGAAAAACACAGCAAAAGAAGAAGAATTGAAAAATGAACCAGACATTAATATATGTATGTATGTAAATAACCCCTTCGCCCATACACACACACAAACACACACACCAAGTATACAAATACATAATTGTATCAAGTTGGAAAGAGAAACAAGAAGAATACATGACATAACCAGTAAAAAAGTAAAAGGCGAAAAGAAATGTCCAAAAGAAAAGAAAAGAAATATCCCAGTGCCCCTTCTGCAAAATTCTAGGAATAGTTTTCGTCGATCGTGAAAAAAAAAAGGGGGGTTCAAATGCGCAAACAACCGGGAGTTTTTGATGGATTTTATAGCGCATCGTGAGAAGACGGGAGGGACGTAGGGGGGAAGAAGGCTTCCACGGAGTCAAGTATTGAATATAAGCGCTGGTAGCGTTATGATGCTCCGAGGGTGAGAGTGGTATGCGGAGGATAAAGTCAAGGAGGGATCTTTTCAGGCGTTCGAGAGTGTTTGTGGGTAGCTAAAAAAAAAACGAGATCATCCCTCTCCGACGTATTTGAACCAATTCGGTCGACAGTCTTCTAGGGCCAAAAAATCGGCTCCAGAGTAGAATTTGCCAGCCTCGCATCCCTTGCACTTGTCTGAGTTGGGGCAGTTGAAGTATGGGATGTGGTTGTATCCGATGTCGCGGAACCTTTTTTTTCACACACGCGCGGCATTAGAATCGGAAACTGGCTAGTAAGGCAAGGATAGGGGAATTGCAGAGGGGGGAAAACATACCAGTGAATCTTGTTCTTATCTTCGAAGAGGCCAAGCCCAATAGCATGCACAGGAGCATCGCCCCAGCGCTCGTAGAAGAATCCACCCGCGCGATCAAGATGGTTGAAGTAGTCCTCGTACGCCTGACTGCGCCAGAACGACAAATCTCCAATCTCAAAGTTTGTCCAAAAATGGCACGTCGAGTAACCGTTTGCCTCCTCGGTGTGATCTGGACGCTGCTTGGCGTCTGTTAACCAGTCCATGGCGTTGTTCTCGTGGAGGTATTCCGGGTGCGCGGCGAGGAACTTGACGGTCTCGGGCCATAGGGTGGGAATACTTTTCGGTGCATCGTAGAGGTTGATCGTGAAGCCGTATGTCTTGTTATTGTCTTGCATGTAGCGGAAGACGTCGTAGTCGACATCACAGAAGAACTTAACGTTGGGCTCGACGCGCCAATAGTATTGCATGTCTGCGAGCGCAGGGTGTTTGTAGAACATGCCGCTGTTCCACCGGCACATTTGGTGGTAGGATAGCATGTTGCTGTACTGGATGTTGTTCTCTTCGAGGACTTTGGCGGATTCTTCGAATAATTCCATGTTAATCCATGACGGAGGGTCCCAGTGTTCCTTTGGAACGACCTCTGAACGCGCAAAGGTTAGGAAAAAAAAAAATCAAAACTTCTATAACCTAGGGAGGAATGATTTAAAGCTATACCATAATTGCACTTGGCCTTTGTCTCCGCCTGTGTTCGCTTCTTAAACTCGTCCGAGAACGGCTTGTCGTTAAAGAACGTCCACGGATAATTAAACTTGTTGTTCCATGTCCTCTCCAGATCCTTCATCGTCCTTACCAAGGCGTCCAGTTCTTCATTTCGTACCAGCGAAAGGAGGGTCGCATTGATTCGGTTGGAATTGGGGTTATCAGGAGCATACGAGTCTCCCTCCACGCGCCATAGCGTTCCTTCAGGTTCACCAATCGCTGAGTACATAAAATCAGCATATATCCAAGTAGTTGACTTTGGGATTTAGCGGAGGAAGACTCACGGTCTTTGAGGGGTTCTTTTATCAGGCCATTGTCAAACTCCGATTTCTTCGGATTAGGGGTGTTGTCCACCTTTTTGAGTTGCAGCGGCGTGCTGGAGATGTGATAGAGGAGGAAGACGACGAGAAGCACGGAGAGGGCTAACAGCAAGCGAAAAGGTCTTGCGAGAGCCATATCGTCGTCACCAAGCGCATGCCCATGAAGATTGCAAAAGTGATGGATTAACGTCGACCTTCTTGACTGCTGTCCTTCTCTTTGCCTTCAATCACCAACTCTTCTTGGCCAACAGCCCAGTTAGACGGCGTTCTGGAACAGTGAGGCTTATGTAAGCACGGCCGGATTTGGTCTGCGCCATCCTTGAGAGTCTAGCTACTCTGAGACTAGTTTTGCGTTCTACAAATACCTGCTAATTGCACGTAATCCTCGATGGGGCCCCGGATGGGAGACAAGACTCGATTCTCGTAGAGATGCTGTTGGTTTTCAGCTACTTCTAGTATTTAGTAGGAGACTGACGTTAAATATCTCGGGCTGCTTCATCATACATCGATGCCGGCTGGTCATATATTTAGAAATCTGGCCCCCAATGGCCCTACCCGCTGCTATTAGCGCATTGACCGATGAACTCATTCAAATCATCGCAAACACCCCTGACAAGGTAATTGAGATCCACCCCTGTTTGATGATTTTGTGATACTATGTGACTAACATTCAGTAGACATCTCACGCATTTCGGCGGTCGAGAGTCCTTGTGGACAGGACATTGAAACAAAACAAGTCCGGAAGCACTGATCACCATGCAGTCGCAAGGAGACTTGATGGGCTCCAGGAGAAGTTCCAGATTCTCAATAACGATGTCCTTTCTGATGCCCTGCACTCGCGGCTGCAGGAGCTGGATCAGCGAAGATCCCATTGGACCCCGGAGATCCTGTCTTTTTTTCTAGAGTTATCGGATAACCCTGTGAAGCATTCGAGAGTTAAAGACTTGCAACTTCTTCGCCCAGCTTCCGCTGCGCCATCTTTGACCTGGTCAGATATCAACGCATCAAGTCCGATTGATGAGGAGGAGGGCCTCTGGGGAAATGTTGATTTCGGGGCCGATACCTCTGATGAAGACGACTTAGTGAGCTTATCAAGTGACGTTTCCATTCCCAAAATTGTTCCTCAGCGTCCAACCTCTCCAATAAAAGACTACACGCCTCCAGAGGACTTGTTTGTTGCATCTGAAGATGAAAATTTACTCTCATCAATTAAGGCCGGAGAGAGTTGGAGACATGAGTTGAATGGCGTAAATCTCTCCGCGAAAGATCACACCTTGCCCATCACCGAGCTCCAAGTCGTTAGGGAGGCCCTGTTTATGCTGCAGGGACTACCAAGCTCGGTGTTCTGGAAAGTGGACAATAGCATAGTAGTGGATCGGAGATTTTCTCTGCAGCATGCATCCGCAGCGACCTTTGGAGCACTTCTCGAGTCCTTCAGCACGTTGGGTTCACAGACCCACCTTCTGAGGAATTTCGCCCAGAAACCTCAACGCATTCAGTTCTTGCAAACGTTCCGCCTCGAGATTGAGCATAAAATCTCAGGCTTTGATCGGTATCTGTCTAGTTTGCAAGCCACCTTCGCCACCACTGCCGCGTCTCCAATTGTGAGCCTGATCCAGCTCTACTCGGATGTGACGCGAGAATCGTCTTTTCTTATGCAATTGGCTGAACTTGTCAGCAAACTCAACTTTGATTCTTCTCAAAACACCTTCCAATGTTTGGACCTGTTGTATGATTTGGTTTGTCTCAAGCAAGCATCTGGAGAAGACAAGGACTTCAGACAGGCAGCAAGGATTTTCATCAATTGTTTTGAGATATACACGAAACCACTCCGACTCTGGATGGAGACCGGGCAGCTGGATAGTACCATAGGCGCCTTCTTTGTTTCAGACCGAAAGAAATCAAACGACTTGAAGACGTTGTGGAGCGAGTGGTTTGCGCTAGAAGCCCTATCTGATCAGCTTTATGCGCCAAAGTTTCTACACCCAGCAGCAAAGAAGATATTTACCACCGGCAAAAGTATGATTTTCCTGCACCATCTTGGTATTCCGCCTGGGAGTCTTGAATTCGCGAAAGCGCCTAGTATCACATACGAGGATCTCTGCCCGCCGGAGCCTTCATCGCTCCTACTTCCCTTCTCAGCACTGCTGGAAAGTTCATTTGATCGCCTCGTAAACACCAACCACAGTGTCGCATCCTCGCTCCTACGAGAACAACTCGACGAGCAGTGCGGACTCTGGACCTCGCTCGATGCCTTGGAGCACATATATCTAGGCAAAGATCTTTCGCTATCCGTCCACGTCGACCACAGAATATTCGAACTGCTCGATAAGCGACGGCAAGTATGGAACGACAGATTTATCCTCACAGAACTCACACAGGAGACATTCAGTACTCTACATTGCGTGGATGGTACGCGTCTCATCACTCGAACAAAGCAGATCCATCCGCACGAGTTCGATCGCCAGTGCCGCTCAGTGAAAATCCTAAAAGCCATATGCGTAGACTACGTGCTTCCCTGGCCCGTTGCCAACGTAATCACTAAAGAAGCTCTCTCCACATATCAGCGCGTGTGGACCCTTCTCCTCCAAATCCGTCGCGCGAAATTCGTTCTCGAGCGACAGCGTCTCCTTAAACTTTCTTCCTCTTCCTCCACAGCTATCACCCACACCAACGACAAAGACGATATCCTAGGCTACAGCATACGGCACTACCTCCTCTGGTTCCTCAACGTCCTATACAGCCACCTGACAGAGCGCGTCATCGCCAGCTCGACCGCCGAGATGCGCAAATCCCTCGCCAAAGCCAGCGACGTCGACAGAATGATATCCGCACACCAACAATTCACATCCACACTAGAAGACCAATGCCTACTCTCCACGAACCTATCCCCCATTTACCAAGCCGTGATCTCCCTACTAGACCTGTGTATTCATTTCTCGGATATCCAAACCTCGCGACATGGAGAGCACTTACTCGACCAGGGTAATAGGTCGCTTAATTCCTCTACGGGCCAACGGTCGGCAAGAACACACCGTGCGCACGCCCGCCGCCGACGACGACGAAGAGCTCATAGCGAGACCTCAGCTTCCGACGCCGATGATGACAACGATGATGATGATGACAGCGTATACAGCGATGTGGAGATGGATGAGGATGAGGGCAACACAACTTGCATATCATTCATTGAATCGCCGTACAGGCAACGCCTCATCGACACGAAAGATACCTTTGACCGACTTTGCTCGTTCATTGTCTCGGGCCTGCGCGGGGTGGGTAGAGTCGATGGCCAGCAGAGTTGGGAGGCTTTGGCGGAGAAGTTGGAGTGGCGGAGGAGTAGGGTTGGTTATGGATAGATTTTTATGTTAAATGAGCTTTTTCTTTTCTTTTCTTTCTTTCTTTGCTTTTTTTGAGCGGTTTGTGTACACGGGGCCCTTGAGATGAATATGAATTAGCGATGATGGGGTTGACTAGTTAGAGAAATCCGGCTCTCCCTGTTGTTTTCGATAGGTGCACTACTCGGTGTACGGGAAGCTACTGGATATATATATACACGTAACATTGAAATCCAGTTTATTTATATGTCAGATGATATTGCACACTCACGTTTTCCTGTCCCTCCTCTATACAAAATAATAATGCTATTTTTGAGGTTAAAAAATAAGAGAACAGTAAGAAATCGAAATGACTCTTGCATGAAAAGCCAGAATTGCCACGATATGGCTTCCACACTTGACACCCTCAATCACTAGCTTCCTGAGAGTATCCAACAACCTACCACCCCCTTAACCAACCCACCTCCTAGCACTAAAGAACATCCTGCCCCAAGGACCAACTTCTCCCCACTCCTCCGCCTTCCCATCTGGAATCCAGCTACCAATGCCCGCCAAAACGGTGCGCTCGGGATGCGGCATAAGCGCCAAGACCCTACCATTCGGCGTGCGCACGCCCGCAATTCCCTCAGGGCTTCCATTCGGGTTGAACGGATACCTCATAGTCGGTTCGAGCGTGTTGTTATCGACATAGCGAATGGGGGCCAAGTTCTGCTTCACGATGGCCTCGGCTGTGGAGTTTGAAGCTGTGAATGAAGCGCGGCCTTCGCCGTGCGCGACGGCGATGGGGAGACTGGATCCGTTCATACCGTGCAGGAAGACGCTCGGGGACGAAGGGTCTGGATCGGAGATGCGCACCATGGACACGCGGCCCTCGTACTGCTCGCTTGCATTGCGCTCGAAACTGGGCCAGTCTGCTGCTCCTGGAATGAGGCCCTTGAGTCTGCTGAGGAATTGACAGCCGTTGCAGACACCCAGGGTGAAGGTATCGGGTCGCTCGAAGAAGGATTTGAATTCCTGTCTGGTGTTTTGGTGCAGGAGGACGGATTTAGCCCAGCCTTGACCTGCGCCTAGGACGTCGCCGTAGGAGAAGCCACCGCATGCAGCCAGACCGATGAAGTTAGAGAGAGAGACGCGGCCAGAAAGGATATCAGTCATGTGGACGTCGACAGCGGTGAAACCTGCAGAGTGGAAGGCGAAGGCCATCTCAGCTTGGCTGTTCACGCCCTGTTCGCGTAGAATGGCAACTCTGGGTTTCGTGGAGAAGGGCGAATATTGTGTGAGGCTTGTCATGAAGGGCATGGCACGGTCCTTGGGGTCATAGGTAAGCTTGTACGATATACCCTTGTTGTTATTCTCGAGGATATTTTCGTATTCCTGATCTGCAACGGCAGGATTGTCACGCAGGCGTTGCATCTGGTATGAGGTGCCTGCCCAGGTTTGCTGTAGGTTCGCGCGCGAGTTGCGATATACCAGGGTGGCGCCATGATAAATAGCGAGGTTTTGCTTCGTCTTCTCAGCAACACGACCGATCTTGAAAATCAAGCCAGGAGGAGGGCCACATGTTGCGAAGCAGCTGCGGAACAAGTTCTCATCCTTCTTGCGAATTTGGAAGACAGCGCCCAGCTCCTCATTAAATAGCGTTTCAATGACATGGCGTGTATCAGGGCTTTGGCAGATATCATCGAGCATAATTTGTACACCACATCTACCAGCGAACATCATTTCGGCGAGTGTAGTGAACAATCCACCATCTGAACGGTCGTGATACGCTAGCACTGCGCCAACTTCCTGAAGTTGCTGGGTAGCGTCGAAAAAGTCCCTTAGGAGGTGGACTTCGTGGACGTCGGGACACTGGTTGCCCACTTGGCCAAACACCTGGGCAAGGGCGGACCCTCCAAGGGCTTTGCGGCCGAAAGATAGATCAACATACATGAGAACAGTCTCGCCCACTTCTTCGAAGCTTCGCAGAGCAGGTGTCCAGGTCTTGCGGATATCTCCAACGGGAGCAAACGCAGAAATTACAAGAGACAATGGAGCAGTCACTTCCTTTGACTTTCCAGCTTCTTGGTCCTCCCACTTCATTTTCATCGACATGGAATCCTTTCCAACTGGGATACTGATTCCCAACTGCGGGCAAAGCACCATTCCAATAGCCTCCACAGCTTCGTATATGGCCGCACCTTCTCCGGGGTGATTTACTGCAGACATCCAGTTGGCAGACAGCGTGACGCGACTGAGACGCTCAATCAAATCTGCAGCAGCAATATTCATGAGCGATTCAGCAACTGCCATTCTGGCGGATGCGGCGGGAGAAATCAGGGCAAGAGTAGGCCTCTCTCCCATAGCCATCGCCTCACCAGTCTTCATCCCCAACATTAATGATATGGCCGTAACGGAAACATCAGACACAGGAACTTGCCAGGGACCAACCATCTGGTCTCTCGCAGTAAGGCCACCAACTGTCCGGTCGCCAATGGTGATCAGGAAGGATTTCGAACCGACTGATGGGAGAGTCAAGACCCTATTAGCAGCTTCCGCGAACAGGTCTTGCTTAGGAGCGCTAGGTAGGTAGGTTTGGAGACTGCTGTCAAAAGCAGGAAGCTTGAGTTGGCGAGATGTAACGGTCCTGGTCATTTTCGGGGGCTTGCCGAACAAGACAGAGAGGGGCAAGTCGATCGGATTGGGGTAGTTCGGGAAATCCCGATCCACAAGGATGAGCCTCCTTTCCTCTTCAGGCTGGCCAAGGCCCTGGCCGACGACTGAATATCCACATCGCTCACGCTTGCAAATGGCTCTAAAGGTGTCCATGGCCTCCTCGCCAACAGCCATGACGTAGCGCTCCTGGGCTTCACAGCACCAGATTTGCATCGGGCTCATTCCCTTATCCGCATTGTCGACTTCTCGGAGCTCAAACTTTGCTCCTAGACCGGCATCATGGATCAGCTCAGGGAGAGCATTTGATAGACCTCCAGCACCGACATCGTGAATGAACTTGATAGGACTGTCTGCATCCATGGCAGAGCATGCGTTGATGACTTCTTGTGCTCTCCGTTGAACCTCAGCATTTCCTCTCTGAACACTGGCGAAGTCCAATTCTGCGGAACCTTCACCAGAGGTAATACTAGATGCAGCACCTCCGCCTAGACCAATAAGCATGGCTGGTCCTCCCAGAACCACAAGATAGGAACCTGGTTTCACAGCGTGTGGATTCTTAAGTGCGTGTTGTGGTCTCACTGTTCCCACACCGCCTGCAATCATAATGGGCTTGTGGTAACCTCTTACCTCGGTCTGCCCATCACCAATATCGATTTCCGTAAGCAGAGTCCTAAAGTATCCCGCGGTGCATGGTCTTCCGAATTCATTGTTAAACGCGGCGCTTCCAATCGGAGCTTCCAGCATGATATCTAAACTACTTGCGATATGATTTGGCTTTCCAATATCCAGCTCCCACGGTTGTCGGTGGCCAGGAATCAGCAGGTCAGATACGCAGTAGCCAGACAACCCCGCTTTAGGCTTAGACCCTCTTCCAACAGCGCCTTCATCTCTGATTTCGCCTCCAGCTCCGGTAGCCGCACCAGGATAAGGAGAGACAGCCGTAGGATGATTGTGAGTTTCCACCTTGGTTAGGAAGTGAACTTGCTCTTTCGTCTGCTGCCATTCACCAGTCACATGATTTGGCGCCCAATAGCTTGCCTCCTCCCCTTCAAGGACAGCTGCATTGTCACTGTATGCGCTGACGGTATGCTTGGGATGCAGCCTGTGGGTATTCCTGATCATACCAAACAAGCTGAGCGGTTTTTCTTCACCGTCAATTGCCCACGAAGCGTTGAACTGTTTGTGGCGACAATGCTCCGAGTTCACTTGCGCAAACATAAACAATTCTACATCCGTCGGGTCTCGCGATACCGGTCCTCCCTTTGAATATGCCTCGACAAGGTACTCGATTTCTGACGAGTCAAGGGCCAATCCGAGACGTTTATTTGCCTCTTTCAAAACCTCGGTAGGAGACTTGTCTCCATCATTAAGCGAGACGATCTCCAGAGGTTGTGGGGCATGCTCGGAAAACATGACATGGAGATCGGGTTGCTCCGTGCCTATCATCTGAGTCATGCGATCATGGAGGAGATCCAAGGCTTTGGCATCGAGATGCTGGTTCCCCCCAGAAAAGCGCCAGGAGATCTTCAGGCCACGCTCGATGCGGTTGATGTACTTTTCCAGTCCGCAGACATGGGCAATGCCCGTAGCTTGGGAACTCCATGGGGAAATCGTGCCAGTTCGTGGGGTAACATAGTAAACCTCAAACGGACCATCCTTTGCGTCAAACGTCGGCGGTACATCCACTATATCCCCATAATGGAGAAGCTGCTCTAGGACAGTCCTATGGCGCTCCTGCAGAGCCTCGTTGGCATGGATATAATGAATCCACTGCGCCCGAACTTCCTGGGCGCCAATGCTGGCAGCAATAGCGCGGCTCCGGGATTGGGAGAAGGCCACGGAGCCAGGAATGGCCACATAATTTACATCAGAAGATGCCATCTTGGATCTTGCAGAAGATGCGTAGATCGGAAAAAGGTCGAGGAAAAGGAAACGAGAAATCTGTAAATTCACCTGGCAGTGGCGGGGGAGGGGCAAATTTGTCTGTTCCCCGCGTTGCACAAACAGCTCGATTGCGCAGCCGCACACGGAATTGCGGTGTAATTCTCAGTTAAATATGAGTAATGAACGAGATCTAAGGTTAATTCTGCGAGAGTTAGGCCTCCATGGCAAACAGAGATGGCCGTAAAGGCTCAGCAGCTCGGTGAGGACTCAGCAATGCGAAGTGAAATTCTTTGATCACAGTCACGTGTTCAGGAGGGTCTCGACCACTGTCCCGCCCTAGACTGAATCCAGGCTAGTGTTATAGAATGACTCATCAAATATGTAAAATCACGTGATCGGAGCGCGGCATGCCGAGCCGAGACCACGCGCCGAACTTTCTCCACCATCTCCATCTGCAGCTGACAAGCGTCATCGCTTCAATCAAGCTTGATCCTGAGCCCTCAGCTGTCACGCCTTTTCTATTTATCTCTCCTGTCTGACACTTGGCTCTGGGAGCCGTCAGATCCGTGACGGGCCCTAGACCAAGTTCCATGAAAAATCTTTTCCCTTATCCTGTGGGCCTATGGACGTCACCCTGCAGATCCAGAATGCCCAACGCTGAACGGGAAGCATCCACTGCTAAGCTCATATGCCAACGGAATCTGAGCTCTGGACACCCGCTTAACACCGCTTCTTGGAAAGTTTCAATATTGCATAGTCTTCAGATATGTATCTTAGCTGCCCACTCAATGCCTGTCATTTCAATGCGTGTGGCGCATCCGCGTGGCCCAAGTGGTCGATGGCACCACGCATGATGCTGGCCGTACTCTCCTCAAGCAGTGTTTAATTTGAAACATCCAATGCCTTCTGACGCGGACTATTTTCGCTTTTCTGTGTTTGGCATCCTTTGTTTACTCCCGAGTCCTCAGTAAAAGTTTCACTTTCTCCCCTTGGTTCTTTTGTTTTTTTCGCCATGGGTCAAGCTTTTTTATGGATCCCGAGTGGACTCCGAGCCTGTGCCGACCACCGAAACATCACCATATCGCCCTACCCTATCACTATGAGGTTGCTGCTATGTCTTATTGAGATCAAAAAACTTTCAATTAATACGTTCCTGGCCTGATATCCGTTGCGGCCATGATATTACCGTCGGGTCCGAGATGCCGCAGTTCCTTGGAACAATGTTTGCAGCCACAGTGGTATATAACTCTGGGGCCCTCCCCCTTGACTATCAAATTTTATATCTCACTTTTAATCACATTTTGGTCATTCGTTACTCAAGATGTCTGTTCCTCTTGAACGCGAGAATACGATCAGCCGCGTCCCAACTCTTACGGTTGGGGTGCCTGGCACCATAGACCCTACAGACCTTCCCTTCCGAGAGCTTCGGGATGGTGCCTCATTTGAAGAATATATTACCGAAACCCGCGAGGGACGGATCGTTAGGCCTGTCGAGTCGAACCTTACTGGAAAGATTGAAGATTATGACCTTGTCACCTTCACGATCAACGATCCTGAAAACCCAAAGAACTGGAGCAAGGCGTATAAGTGGTACTGTACGATGCTGGTTGCGTTTACATGTTTCGTGGTCGCCTTTTCGAGTAGTGTTATCACCCCCGGTCTCAGTGGTGTGGAAGAAGAATTTGGTGTTTCGAACCAGGTTGCTCTTATTACAATCTCAGTATTCGTCGTCGGATTTGGTGTCGGTATGTTTTCTCCCATCTACGTCTATCCATGCATACCCTCTTATGGTCAGGTCACTGATGCGAGTATCTTATAGGGCCCATGGTCTTCGCACCCTTGTCAGAACTGGTCGGCCGAAAACCAATCTACGTCGTAACCATGTTCGTCGCTTTGATATTCATCATTCCTTGTGCCGTGTCCAAGAATATCGGAACCCTGATCGCTTGTCGTGCCATCGACGGTATTGCCTTCAGCGCCCCGATGACCCTCGTGGGTGGCACGCTTGCTGATCTGTGGAAGAACGAGGAACGCGGAGTTCCCATGGCTGCTTTCAGTGCCGCTCCCTTCATTGGTCCAGCAATCGGTCCTCTTGTTGGTGGCTTCCTTTTCGAGGGGAAAGGATGGAGATGGCTCTATTGGATTCAGCTCATCCTTGCTGGAGCGACTTGGGTATTGCTCACGTTCACGATGCCGGAGACATACACACCAACATTGCTTGCAAAGCGGGCCAAGAAGATGAGAAAGGAGCAGAATAGTGATCGATATGTTACGGAGCAGGATCTCGACTCTCTCCCGCTAGCTGAGAAACTGCGGTTGTTCCTTTTCCGGCCGTTCCAGCTGCTGTTTTTGGAGCCAATTGTGCTTTTCCTCGCCCTTTATATGTCGGTACTCTACGGATTACTCTATATGTTCTTTATCGCGTATGTACCAGTCTTCTTATCGTTTTTGGTGTTCGACGTGCAAAGTTAGCTAACTATCTCCGCTTCTAGTTTCCCTATCGTTTATGAGGGTGGAAAGGGTTATTCAGCCGGCATTACCGGCCTCATGTTTATTCCTCTCGCCATTGGAGTTGTAGGCAGTGCAGTCTGTTCTCCATTGGTTAACAAGCATTATCTCAAGATCTCCCAACAGTTTGGCGGGAAGCCCCCAGCAGAGAAGCGACTTATTCCTATGATGTGGTCCTGCTGGCTTATCCCAGTAGGAATGTTCATCTTCGCTTGGACGTCGTATCCGCGTCTTCATTGGTTTGGACCCATGATCGGAGGTTTTCCGGTTGGCTTTGGTTTTATATTCCTGTACAATGCTTGCAACAACTACTTGGGTATGTTCTCATCGCTCTTCCTCCGCAATTTTACTTTGCAGAAATACTGACGTCAGGACTTTTAGTGGATACCTATCAACATCAAGCCGCTTCCGCACTAGCCGCAAAGACGTTTGTGCGGTCAATTTGGGGTGCTGGGTGCGTTCTTTTCACCAGACATATGTATAACAGACTGGGTCTCCAGTGGGCCAGCTCACTCTTGGCATTCCTTGCTCTGGCCTGCTGTGCCATTCCCTTCGTCTTCTACTATAAGGGCGAAGCTATCCGCCGACACTCGAGATTCGCCTTTGCCGATGACGAGGAGAACAACCCTCCTGCCAAACAGGGCTAGATGTCAAACTCATTCCACCTCCGAGCCTCCTCCTCCTAGTCCCACTACCACCTACCAACCTCGTTTCTCTTAATAATTTCTCTCGACCCTATATCTGCATGGCTCCTTTATTCCGCCTCACGATAGATTCGCATGTTCCTTAGCATTGCAGGCCAAGTTTTTTTGGGTTTATGATATGAATGATACCTTTTAGACTTTATTAGACTTTGCTTTTGTTGCATTATATAGCGGGTTTTTGTTATCCACTTTCTGGTTTTGTTGTCAGCTTGATACCAGTTCTTTGCGCTGTGTTCGTTTTCTTTTTCCCTTTCAATTCCTTTCCCTTTTTCTTCACAAGCATCAAACGAATATCTATTTTGTCTTATTAGACCCAGTTAACATATGTAATAAAAATAAGAAACATAAAATACATCTGAAGCCTTGCACAAAAGCCCTGTTCAATAATACCCTTCAGCCTTCGAAGTGAGCCCAGGCCGCCTGCCGCGAATCGAAGCCAGACTCGGCGAAGCGCCTTCCCAACAAGGAAAAGCATGGGGGAGATCGGGTGGGGTGTGGGGGGCGAGTTTGCCGGGCCGGCACAATATCCGGAGCCCATCAACGCCCAGCCACATGTCGTGTGTGTGTGGTCATCACTTTTCGTCATCCCGGAGAGACGAAGCGCACCTGCAAGCGGGAAGCTCAGGGTTTCTGGCTGGCAAAAAAAGTTATCATTGTTATTATTATTACCACGGCCAACACCACCGCAATGGGCTGTTTGATATAGCCATTATACGTTCCCAAACCATGTCAATAATATATGCAGCGTGATAATTCGCTGAATTTCCTAGTTTCGAACTATGTCATTCCCACTCCATCCCCGCGCCGGCGGCGCCTCGACGACGCCCCTCACTGCCATGCCCACTCCTGTCTCCGAACTGCCGCAGGAACAAGTCGATGCCATCATCCGCACAAAGCGCAAGGCCCGTGAGCCAAAGGCCTGCTATCCATGCCATACCCGCAAGGTGAAATGTGACCGGAATCTCCCGTGCGATGGCTGCGTCAAGCGCGACCATGCAGACCTGTGCTCGTATGAACGCCCCTCCAAGAAACGCCAGACATTGTCGCAAACGCTGGTAGAACCGCAGCTGGGCGAGAGCGCCACTATTCGACCTACTCCCAGCGATGTTCAGACTAGTACTATGGGCGGCCGGGTGTCGATATCCAGGGAAGAATGGGACAATGTGTGCTCGAAACTCAAGGATATGGAGCAAACGATCTCGACGCTACGGATGGGCATGGAACAGGCGGAACCCGGTCGTATAATAACCTCCCCCGAGGCGCCCAGTGAGACGGCCCGCCGCGAAGAAGCCTATTCGGAGCAACAAGGGATTCTCGCGCCAAATGAACTGGGGAATGGTGCCGTACATTTGGGCCCGAGATCAGCACTGGCGTATATACTTGGTCGATCCAATACTTCTCAGGAGACGACCAATGCTTTGCTCGAGGGTGGGATCCTTCCCAAGCTGGGCCTTGATAATGAGACCGCGACATACCCGTTTGTAGATTTGTGGTCTTCGGAGGCCTCGAGCTTTGACCTCAATGCGGTTTGCAGTGCGTTGCCGGATGATGCTCAGTGCAAAATGTTAGTGTCTTTTCGTTGTTCGGGTCGGTGTAGCATTGGTTCGATCTTGATATACTAACCACTTTCCTCGTCCTTTTTTCCCTTCAGCTTTATTCGCTGTTATCGAGACATTAGTGCCACGGTTTACCCTGTTGTACCCGACATTGAACAGTTCGAAGCGAATGTGGACCAGTTGCTGCGGAACCGGCAAGCAATGGGCGGGGTCAATGCAGATGTGGGTGAAGACTTTGACAGGCCTTACGGCATGAGTGTGGCTTTTATTGGCATGCTCTTTGCCATTTTGGCTGCTGGCTGCCAATCTTCAGATTTGGCGAGCAAGCAGAGGGAGTTGACCTCCCAAGTATATGGTTCGTGATACTAGGACTCCCATTACTAGTCTGGTCTTTCTTTTTAACCTAACGTTCTCATGCAGTGTGTTGCTCGTACCAGTGCCTACGGATGACGAATTTCTTATCTCAACCTACTCTTGAGGCCATCCAAACGTTGTTAATTATTGGCAACGTTCTCTCGTATAATATGAACCCCGGTGTCTCCTACATTTTACTAGGTAAGCCTCAGGCCCTTTTATCTATTCGAGGTTAGTCTATATCAATCGAAGCCGCTAACTGTTTGCATAGGAATGACCCTTCGAATGGGACTATCCCTTGGGCTCCAAGTTGAGTCGAATAGATTTTCTCCTAATGATCAATATATTCGACGAAGAATATGGTGAGTACAGTCACTTCATTTATATCTATATATAGCTATGCTCACAGCTGGTTAAGGTGGTCAACGGCATGGCAAGACAGCCATTTCTCCCTCTCATACGACAGGCCATCAACCACCGCATTCGGTCACCCTGACCTACCATACCACCCAGATTCGCGTCCAGGAGACCGTTCATACTTTGAAACACTTTGCGGCATCATTTCCCTGACTTTGGGTATCGTCCGGAGTCGCATGCTTAAGCCAAACGAGCAGATGGGCTTCGATATGCTCCAGGCGTACAAGAAGGGGATCCAAGAAGTTCTAGAGCAAGCCACCCCGCACCTCCGCGACGGGCAACGGTGTAGTAATAAGATCGATGATGTCGAGCGGTTGGCGCTGAAACTTCACGCCTCATACATCACGTCAGAACTTTGTCGCCCTGCTCTCAAGTCAGACATCGACCTGAACAACTTTACTACTGCGGAGATACGCAGAGAGTGCATTGCCGCTTTGTCTGCAACAGTCGGGGCATACGTCGAACTCTACTATATCAGCTCCCACGCTGCAAGGTCGTGGATAGGTCTTCAGCGGGCTATGAGTTCTGCCTTCTTGCTCGCGGTGGTCCAAGAGGCAAAAAGCGATCCTCACATTTTGCACCTACTGCGTCGGTTGGAGGAAGTGGTTGCCCAACGAGTAGCCTCAGAGTCTGGATATGGTCAAGCGGCCACTTCGGGAAGAAGTGGGGGGGCTCACCCAGCCACCGTACCTTCACAGCCGGGCGTCAAAGTCAACCCGGAAGAAGGCGGATCGGCTCCGATCAGCGGCGTGACACACGTGGACTTCCCGTCCGATCCCTTTTCAATAGGCGCAACTGCCTCTATACCACAAGTTATCGCAGATACCCAAACCCAATGGTCCCGCCCGCTCTCAAAGTCGCTTCGAGCCTTGCAGAAGCTCAACTCCGTCCTAAGCTCGCCAGCCACCCAGCTGCCAACAATGCCAGCAGCAAATATACATGGCCTGCCTCCCACCACCACCACTACAACCGCGGCGACGACGCCAGCTGCACCGTCGTCCGCCGATATGAGTCCTAATCTCGCACCTTTGTACCCGGCGGGGCTAGGTGTGGGGCAGAATTTGGCTGCCGCCCGGCGGAGCGGGTCCTTGCCTCCACCCACACCAGAGAGCTCCACAAGCGGAGAGTGGAATTATCCAAACCTGATGGATAGGGCGTCGGAATATATACATCCGCCGCTATGGTCGTGAGCATCAACAAAAAAATAAAAAACGGCAAACGGAGAAAATCTGCGAATCAAGCAAGAAATCCCCCACAGTCGAAAGCTATTGGGTAAAAAGAAACTCTAGCTTAGGTTTTTTTATTTTTATTTTTATCACCCGGTAGCTTGTTATGTATCTATGTATACCCCAATGGGGGTTTTACCGACTCGATGGGGTTCATTCATGCATGAAGACGATATTTCATTTCTTATCTATATATGCGAGGGCTGCTTGATGCTACATATGCATGGGCTATGCGTCGCAGGGTTTTTATACGGCCTTTTTTCACTGACCTAACACATCCTTCCTCAGCATAATGTCATCATGAGCGTTGTTCCCCCGGTTGAGAAAGTTATGTATTATGCTTTTTTTATTCTTTACTTTTTTTTTGGGGGGGGAAGGCTCCTGGAATGGTGTTACTGTATATATTATTTTTCCCGCCTCATGTTTTTCCACCTGCCTTTTTTTTTTCACAAACTCGCGGGTTTCTGGATGGTGTGGGTGTTTGTTCTGGGAATTATTGGCATTATCTTTACGTCATAGAGTCTCTCTCTTTTTGCCTTGGGTAACCTTTTTCTTTTGCATATATGGGATTTTCTTTTCTCTTTGCATGTGTATATATGAGCCTCTACTATGTTTTTCTTGGGATTCTTTCTCATCTTTTTGTAACTTACCCATCTATCCCCATAGATTGGTGGGGAGATATGGGCGAGTCCTGTAACCAAAAAAGAAAGAGAGAAAATTAAAGGAATATAATGTTAAAAGTTTTAATTATAGCTCCTTTGTTCCCTTTGTGTTCCTGTTTCCATTATTGGATGTTTTTATAGAAGGCTTCATCAGAAAGCGACGCCACCATCATCTTCTTCTTATGACATCTTTACCCCCTGGGCAGTTCCATGCTCAGTCTAAGCTAAGAGGATATTGTACTCCGTACAGAAACAAGGAAACAACATGCGCAGTCTCAATCAATATACTTACGGCTAAAAGGCTCGCGCCAGGGCCCCAGTGGCGGTGGTGGGGTTTAGAACGAACCCTCCGCCTAACTACCCCATGGGCTATCATCAGCCCCACGAACTTTCGCTTGGACACCTCCAGCCCCCCACCCCCACCTCCCCCGGCTCTGCGCCCTATATATATATCTCGGATATTTCAAGCAGACGAGCTGAAAAGCCCTACTCTGTAATCGTTTCTAAGTCAAGGGGATCCCAGTTGCTCATAACCGGGATTCATCCTAATATATATATCTGCAATACTGGGGGAACAAAACATTCTCCATATAGCATTATGGGGTCATGTCATGGACTCATGGGATGAAATCTTCTTTTATTTAAAAAAAAAAAGAAACAACATCTGTGCTTATCTATGTACTTCAATAGACAATCTAAATTTTCTTCAAAAAAGTTTCCCTGTCTTAAAGTTTTCCGATTTCTGTCTACATCTCACTCACCCCTGAAGCTGTGAAATATACCAGCCTGAAAGTTCTGTGTGGGGAAGCAATGGGGATGAACTATATATTTTTTTGGGGTTTTTCCAGTTCTGGTCTTTCTACTGTAGGTGGTTCGGACTTCACCGTGCAGTATGTATGCCCTGAACAAGGGTGTACCTCCAGGGGCATATAGTCTAGCGGTATTCTAGAAACAGGGATAAGCATGCAGGGCAAAAAAGTATTAGCACGAGGAGCTGGACGAGGAAAAGTCTCAACGGAACGGAAAGAGGGGGAATATATAAAATGGGACTTTTGTCCTTTATTTTGACTAGAAGAGTTTACGGAGTATAGTATCCATCTGCCCTATTATTTCATCACCAGTGCAAAAGCAACGAAACTCTCCCCCTTGCTCATCCCCATTCCCTTCTTCCAACACCTCGAACAATGCCGTCCTCCCTCCTCCTCTCCCTACTTCCCTCTCCCCTCACCACCGCAAACCCCAGCCGCTGTGACGGCCTCCACATCTTCATCGCGCGCGACTCCATCGAGCCGTGCCCCGGCCGTCAGGGCGCTCTCGTAGACGCTATATGCCCAGACTTCTTCACCCGGCGGTGGTCCAAGTTCAAATGCGGATATTCGGACATCGAGGGTCCGGGCCACATTTGAGAATTACTGCGAGGACTCGGTGCCAAAGGGGAGTGGAGGATAGGATGGATAGGATTTCGGCGTATGTGGAGAAGTGTCCGGATAGTAAGATTGTTTTGATGGGGTATTCGCAGGTAAGGGGGAAAGGGGAGGGGTCTGGGGGAGGAGAGAGTGTATTGTTACTAAGTTGAATGGTTGTATTCAAAAAAAGGGCGCACAAGTCATTGGAGATATTCTGGGTGGTGGAGGTGGAGAGTGTCCTCTGGGAATCCCGCAGCCTGTCGTTAAGGGACTCGATCCGAATTTCGCCCCTGCTGGCACAGGGGCCTGTTCGAATGACGTACGTAGTATTTCCTCCCTCCCTCCCTCCTTCCTTCCCTCACCCATTTTCATTCTCCCCGCTTTTCTCGATCTAAGAACTAATATCACTCTTTCCTGCATGTAGCTCTGGCCTCGTCAAGGCAACAATCTAGCTGGCCTGAATAAATGGTCACATATTCTCCGGTCTCGGTGTAATTCTAGAGATCCGGTTTGTGCGGGTGGTTCGAATGATGATGATCATACGTCGTATTTTGAGACATTTACAGAAGAGGCGGCGAAGTGGGTGGAGGAGAAGTTGTGATTCATAGCTCACTTGACATAGTTGTAGGGGTAGGCAACGATGGAGCGGGCTCGGGAAGAATTCCAGTGGGTGGGGGGAATTCAAGGATTGATTGAGGGTTGAGGATTGAAAGGGCATTTCGGTCGCAAATGAGGTGCTTCAAAAGGACTTGTGAGAGCGTTTGCGTAGAAGGTTTGCCTGTCCCTTGATATTTAGTTCCCTATACGGAATATATGGTAGTTGATGGTATCGAGATCATCCACCATATAAACTTCATCTTGACTTCAACGGTTCTTCTGAAAATAGGGCTTGCAAACGGAGTGCTGGTGTTGCTGTAGGGGACGTATATCAGGAGAAGCTAAGTTGAGGTGAGACAGACTCGTCATGATGCCCGGCCATAAAGTTTGTTGTTGTCAACCATTGGGCGCTCGCTTTGTAGATGGATGAAATGCTGCCTAGGGAGTAGGGAGTACCAGATCTTCAGACCTCCATCATGGCCACTGGTCTGTAATCTCGGGCTCTATAATTTGCTATCATGCAATCCATATATAGAGTACTATATTCCGAGTCAAGAAATGCCGTGTCCGTGGCAAACACACTCAATGGTTAGTAAAATGCCTTGACAACACATGTTTTGCAACCAGGACCTAGAGAAACTCGCATTGCAGTCCAAACTTTACCTAGGATATTCAAAACCTATCAATTCACGTATCTATCTCACCTCTTGAGCGTCTCTCTGTCTTGGAACTTGCGATAAGTTGGCAGGAAACGAAAGGGTCCAAAACCCTTCCGCTGGTCCTAATTAAAATGCTGTTGTAGGAACTGCCTGCCCTCCAGAAGCCATCGTATGTCTAAGCCCTACTGGGGAGCTGGCCAAGCACAACCGCAAGGATTTTACTGCGCTAACATGGCGTGAGAGCATCTCGGGGGATTGGTAGCCTGTACGGAGTGAAGGGTGAGCCATGGTAAAGGCGCTTGCAACCGCCAAGGTTCCATCGGTGCCGATGCGCATTGGAACGTCTTTGAGAAAGGCTCCATAGAAACTCAAGTCGTACCTTGCATCTGGCACTTCGAGACAAAAGACAAAGGAGCTGGCAGCAGTCATAGGCTCATTCCAAGGTGATCGGGGCGGGATTTGGCTGTAGGGGATAAGCTCCCCCTGTGAAGTGGCCCGGAGCTTGCCTGACTCGAGAACAAAATCCTGCCACATGAGCTTGTACCGGCATTTGTCCGGAGCCAATGCAGGGGATATTCAGCCGCGTGCATCTTGAGCACGACGGCGTTCCCTGTTCGCACTATTTGCTTGCATTTCTCACTTTAGCAGCACGAACCGTCCGAGGCCACGATAAACAATATTCCTACCGCTGAGTCTTAACCGAACCTTTTTTTTCTGTTTGTGACACGCCTCGCAACCACGGCTTGAAGGCACACCTGGCATCTTGGGAGCGCGATAAGTTACCTAGTTTATAATGATATTAGCAATGCTTGCTCCGGACGGTTGAGCTCCTGGCTAGGCCAACGCTGTTATTCTTTATACTATCTAAGGGGGTAATGACAACAATTCGTCAGCTATGGAGTGGAGATTGGCGTTGGAAGTTGGAACAAACTTGCCTGCCGTGTATGTGCGGCTAGCGCGGCTGTGCTCCGTAGATGCCCCACAGATAAGTTACTAGCCGATTATCTTCCAGGAAGATTTTCCCCAAGACCCACAGCAGCGCCACGAGCACTAAATGCGGTTTAGTCTGGCTCAGCCCTATACATAGATAGAGTGGCATGGAAGTGGACTGTGGGGTCATCCCAGGGATTGGCCAGGCGATGATTACTTGTTTCTCTTGGGAAGTACAGCTGTTGTTATACTGTTGCATGCGACAAGCAATATGTATATAGATATGCTAGCTCAGTGGGGCGCGGGAAATTATCATTGACATTGCCTGATTCTTAGCTCATCACTGAGCATGACGCACGAATTGGTCTTGGAAATGGATATAATGGCGGCGGCAGGGCAGTTTTAACAACGGTTGTAGGTTGTGGACTGGTTGTGGATGGCTGTAGATGGTTGTATGATAGTTGTATGACATGGTGATGGTCAGATTGCTTCCTCTGCAGTTTTCTTTTCAATTTCATTTTAGCCTTTCACTTTTTTGTTTAATGTCTACAACACTCAATATGTCTGCTTTGATCACAGTTTCCCTTTTTCCTACCGCACAGGCACAACAGCTCTTGCCAAGACCAGTGCCCATCATCCTCGAGACGGGGGGTTAAATGGGGCCTGCGAAGCTCCCCGATCCTGTTTTCTATCCCCCGGGGCTTTTAAATTCCGTTGAAAATATCGGACCGGAAGCCAGGCGATTGAGTTCTAGCTGTTATCAAAGACTGGAAAGCTGAGCAGACCATGTGATCTAAAAATCGAAACCGACCTGCCGGTTCAGTGCGCTCGACTATATTGCCAAAGACTCCGACAAAACACTCGAGCTCGATCTCATGACTGCTGGCTTAGCACTAACCCTCCAAAGGCAGTGTTATCATGAATTTCGGTAGGACGGGCCAAAATGGAGTCAAAAATCTACCTCAATACGCGCCACTAATGGCGACGTAAGTTGCAAACCTATCCAGGGTATACAGGTTTTGTATTTTCTGACTTGCTGACTTTTCGAGTTCAGGCAGATAGGGGGTCACCATGACCTAGTCAGCTTTGATCTAAGGTAAACTTAGGATGGTGGTCCTAGACTGTGGCCGTTTCCTCTGGCCAGTGGATTGACATTGCATGGTTGTTTTGTGATGCTCCATGGGGAAACAAATGGTGTTCCTTCTCTACTAATTCTGGTAACCTATTCTCGATGCTACACAGGAAAGGAGTGAGATGATCCCAGGTAACATTGTGTCAAATCACTAATCTCGCAATCTCACAGTGCACTGAATAAAGAGGAAAGATGGGGCAGATAGTCACTCCACAATGAATGAACCCCAGTCCGAGCGACAGTGGCCGCAAAAAACACAGTAATAAGAGCCCTGTTCTCCAGAATGCTGTCCTTGCCATTGCTTATTACAGTGACGGCAAACGTAATTCGCTGCTTAGGTTGGCCTTGATACCAGCATAGGGATGATATCTGCTGCAAAACCAGTAGTGTCTTCTAGCACGAGTCAAAAATCGTCTTTCGTCAAAAGTGATCTGATGTGTTTCTGGGAAACATCAGCTAGCACTTCTCGAAGATCACAAGCTGAAGAAGGGGTTCGAGTGTAGACCTCTGTGATGACACGAGAGAAATCATCCATGTTCTAGCAGGTCTGTACAGCATTCTCAAACTTCTTTTTAGCACATGTTTTGAGTGCTGCAACACCATATTTTTCCGCCACTCCATATACCATAGCATCAAAGAGCATTGGAGACAGTCCTCCACTACCACTGTCATAATCGAACATGTACATGAAAGAAATCATTGCCTTGATGGCACGAGGATCATCGGCTTTGAGCTCTGTAACACTCTCAAGTGTCTCCTGGTAACCGTTAGCATTCTTGCTTAATTATCTGCGTGTGAACACACCTTCCAATCACCGTCAAACATCCGAGAGAAAAACTCGGATTGACCACAAACTACAATTTTGTGGACCTTGTGTTCAGCATCGGCTGTCTAAATTGTCAGATCTGAGAACTTGGAGGAGTGAAAATAACTGAAAAGTGTAAGCTGTGAAAAGAATCAAGCAAATCTAGATCAAATTGAATCTAGCATACCTCTTCAGACTTTGACAAAAGATCTCAGTTCCATTCCCTTGGAATGTCTCGACATGTCCAGCTTCGGATACTTTGATGGATGTACCCATCTTTTTGTCCCGGTTCTTCTTTTTCCTCATTAACTATTAGCTCTAACGTCAAGAGCAAGAACGAAATGTGGAGAAAGGGAATCGTGAAATACAGAGGAGCGATATCAACAAAGGGTTTCTCCCGCAACGCACGGCCCGAAGCGAAACTCTGTTTGGGCAACAGCCAATGAGATAGGCAGGCTGTCGAGTGATGGTATTTTTAGCGATTAGTAATAGTAGGAGTGAGACAAAACCCAACCGCCAACTCTGCACTCACTACCTTTTCACCTTATGATTGCAACCATTTGCTGCTACAGACCAAGTACTGAACAACATAATGTCGTGCCAGTTGTTGGAGATGCCCCCCGAGTTAAGGCTACAGATATACACATATTTGCTACCGGATATACCCATTCCCTCCGATATTTATATCGACACACGCCTCCGATCTGATGGAGCAAGCATCGAGACCGCGATCCTGCGAACCTGTCGTCAGATACATAATGAGGCAATACCCATCCTTTATTGCTCTGTTCCGTTTACGATTCGGGTTACACCATGCTCATTCTACATTGCTGGCTATAACTATGAATGTACCGACCTCTTCACAATTTCAGAGCAATTGGTTTTACGTATCAACGCAGACTATAGGATACCTCCCATGGTACTTAAGTTCTCGAAGTTTCATAATGAAAATTGGTCACACAGTGAGCCGATGGTTTCTGAGATGCGGTCCTTCCGCCTTGAAATAACTACTGGTTGGATTCCTGTGCAGGTGCCGCCGCAGATTGCTGCTGTGGAAGAGAACTCTGCATTCTGGGATGTTATTCTTTCTACCACAGCTAGCACTCTACACAAGCTAGTTGATCAACTGGAAACAGTTCATCCATACATCACCGCCCTCGATGTGTTCATTTGGTTGGAGAATACACCAGGAAAACAGAGAGTCTCTGATGTGATCCAAGTCATTCTTCAGCCTTTCCTGCGACTCCAGAATGTTTCCAAAGCCCATATCCATGAAATTCATTGTTCTTTCGCTTCTCCGACTGAGCGGCCGGTTGACCTGTTGAATTCCCCTGAAAAGGACCAAGTACAGCTGGAGGTGGAGAAGCATGCAAGAGAATGGGAACTCATGCTGTGTGAACCAAAGGCATCCCCTCATCCAAAAGAAAAGGTGGTCGATTCTAGCGTGGGAACGAGACATACTTGATGATAGACTACACCCTTGTCGGAGATGGAGGAGATTCGGAGACCTAGGAGTGAAACACCTTTATCAGGATGTGACTGATGTGCTTTGGATACTGTTCAGACTTCCTGATTGTCGATGACAGTTCCTATCTTTCGGTGGTGGTATTTTTTGAATCTGGATTTGGTTATCAAGGATAGGAAACCTGGATTAGGGGGTGCGTATATTGTATTTGTCAATCCGGGACCAGCTACCCATTTACATATTTCTTGCTCATCTGTTGTAATTGTGACAGAAGTATTTTCTTTAGCTCTTTACCCTAACTCACCCAAGGGCAATGTACATGCAGCCTGCCAATCTCCATTACACTTTTGTACCCATACACTATGTGTGGAAAACACCTTATGCAGCCAAAATATATGTCCTCGAAGTTGTGTGTTACCCTAGACCTGTATAAGCTAAAGCCCTTTTCAAATTCTTATAAAGAAATTAACTTTGACAGTGTGATAATCTCTGTGCATCTTCCTACAGTAGTATAACTCTTCTTTATACAGTCCAGACTCATTATAAGTGGTCCTTCAAAGAAAATAAGAAAAATTGATATCTCAGACAGCTCTACAGAGTAATGTTTAATATTCAACCAGATTCTATAAACACCCCATCATGCATGACTAATAGCTCCAACTGGCCCTTAGTCACCAATTTAGTCACTAGATTAGTCAGCCTAGCTCCATTAATGTAATCCACCACCTACTCGTACAAACCACCTACTTATACACTACTTTACTATACAATGCATTCATCAATTGAACCTTTAAAATGTCAACAACAAAAGACAGTCAAGCCTCCTATCAAGAAGGAAGAGTTCAATTGGCTATTCAGGCATTAAATAAAGGCAAAATTTCAGGTATTTGAGCTGCTGTATATATATATAAAATTCCCTATATCAGTCTAGCTAACTGACTACATAGCTGTACAACAAAAAAAAAATTTCAAATAAGAAATTGAAAACTGACTTCTACTGAGGAGTCAGTCCTTGTACAGTGGATAATCTTTATAGATAAATATAGCCAGCCTCCCTGAGTAAGTGCTGTATAAGAAAGAGCCAATCTTCTTTTTACTAATTAAGATAATACTATTACTCTATCTACTGTTAATATTAACTAAGTTAAACAATTTATTAACTGCTATTCTGAGTTAAAATTCAAATTTTTATATAAATACAATTATCAGTAGGCTCTATATAAGGATTCTGAGATTATCTATAGATAATTCAAGCTTGTACAAAACACTATTGCAAAGTATAGAATTCTAGAAAATAATATCTACAACTTTAATAAAACTAGATTTCAGATAGAAGTTATTAGTATTACTAGAGTAGTAACTAAATCTGAAAAAGTCAACTATTCAAAGCTGGTTCAATCTGGAAATTGAGAATAGGTAACTGTTATTGTAAGAATTAATACTATAGATTAAACTCTTTGTATAATAATTATCTTTAAAGAAAAAGTATATTAATTCTGTTAGTATAAGACAGAAAAGCTGCTAGATAACTGAGTGATTAAAGTCAGTAATAATAGCTGAATAATAAACAAGCTAAACTTGTATTAGCTGAAAAAGGTATTTAATAAGAATACTTTACTTTATATAAAGAGCAAATACTGACTATTAATTCTTGATAAATATAGAAGTTATACTTCAGCTAAATTTAATTAATTCTGTTCTGAAAATAATATTATTACTCTCTATATACTAGCTTATTCTTTCTATCTTCTTCAGCTATTGAATATTAGCTGCTTCTCTTCTTTTAAAATAGTATACAAACAGTAGGTAGAGAACCAAATATAGTTTAGAATTAATTATATTGACAAAGAAAAGTTTCTGGCCTTATATTTTGCAGCTCAGGCACAGGCCCTGACTGAGAGCAATATAAAAAGTAGCTTTAAAGCTGCTGAATTAATTCTGTACAATTTTGAAAAAGTTTTTTTACAGTTTAATACTACAATATATATCTCTATCTGTTACAGATCTACAGTGTATTTCTAGAGTAATTGAATAGCAGGAGAAGTTATCTCTAGAAGAATAAATCTAAATCTGAGAAAGTTATATAACAAGAAAGTCTATAATAAGTTTTGACAGAATAGTCTATTTAAAACTACTTGAAGAAGAGTCTGTTTAGAATTACTTAAAAAAAAGTTTATTTAAAACTACTTGAAAGAGAGTCTACTTAGAACTACTTGAAAAATTTTTACTAAGAACTACTTCAGAATTTTAGAGTTATATATAAAAATAAATTTTTATTTATTATTTAGAGAAGTTTTTATAATTCTTTACAATTATCTCAGTTTATTATTTTATTTTTATTATTAATTAAAATTCTAACTATAGTAATTCAGAATTTTATAGTTTAAATCTGTAAAAATATCTATAACTCTATTACTTTACTATAATCAGAGTTTGTATTATAGACTAATAGAGATTATTAATTGACAATAATTCAGAGAAGTAGAAATACAGTGAAATAAAGAAATCAGTAAAACTTGAAAGTTATATAACTGGAAGATTATATAATTTAAAGTAGTAGAACTGATAGCACTGATAGATTTGTCTATTAAATCTACTAAATCTATAGATAGTAGATTTAGTAGTACTAGTAGATTTGTCTACTAGATCTATCAGATCTATCAAAGAAATTATTATATATATAAAGAATATATTTTCTCTACTTTTAAAAATAAAAGTCTTCTATTTTATATTTAATAATAATATTAATCTTAGATCTACTCTTAATTCTAGATTACTAATTACAACAGTACTGTAATTCTACTTTAATATTATATATATTCTATCTTTATATTTTATTAGATTTTTTCTGATATACAGTGCAAGGCTGTTCTCTAGCTAAATTACTTTATTTCTTTAAAGAAGTAAATTACTCTCTATTACTACAGTAAATCAAGGCCTATAATACTGGCTTAGAGTAATAAGTAAGCTTGGTGTATACTAGAGTGTATCCTCTAAGAATATTACAGACTTCTAAGATTTAGTTAAAGTTCTGCCCTGTTTAATTAGACAAGATACTTTGTAATATATTAAATATCTATCTTTTGAAGTATCAGTTTAAAGAATATAAAACTATATTAAAGACTTTTAACTATACAAGTCTACAAACCTCTTTGAAACCTTTCAATTATATAAGATTATAATAACTCTTTTTATCTTTCAACTATATAAGACAAAGAATACTTTGTTGATTCAAGTAAGTATTACTCTAGCTTAGAAAGAATTAATTAATAGAAAGATATATCTACAGCAGTTACAGTATAAGTCTTACTAATCTAGATTCAGAAGCTTGAAGCTAAAGTTAAGAAGTAACAGGAAATAATTGACTAGATATATAAATATATAGTTAATATTGAAAATTGAATTGCAGTACAGCTTACAGGCTAAGAGAAAGAAGATATTATAGAAAAAGTAAAAATTTAATTTTTTAATAGAACTAAAAGCAGATTCAGACTTTTTTTAGTATATTTCAAGATCTACTTTCAATTCAATACTAAGTTAATAAAAACTGATAAGTGTTTAGTAGCAGTACAACATTTGCAGAGAAAAGTAGCAGTATAGATATAATTTTATTTAACAATATAGTTTAGTAGAAAAGATTCTAGAGATTTTATACTTATTAAAACTGAAAAAATTCTTATAATAAAAGATTTCAGACTGTTTAAAAAAGTATTAACAGTAAATTTTAAAATTACTAATAAAAAAGCAACAGCAGTACAGAAAATTAGATAAATTTAATAAATAAAAAATATAACTAAATATCTAGCAGAGTTCTAATAACTAGCTATAGTATTAAACTGAAATAATAATATATTAGTAAAAGCTGTATACAATAAACTCAAAGAAAAAGTCAAGAATAAAATAGCCAGATTAAAGAAATAACTTAATATACTATCTGAAATAATTAAATATACAGTATATATAGATACAAGGATTTAAAAGAGATATCTAGAATAAAAAAACTATAAACAGTTTTTAAACTACACTGTAAAGTAACAGATATACAAGGAAAATTACAATCTTTATAAACTATAATTTATAGAACTAAATACAACTATAAGAAATCAGAACTATAAAAAAGATAAGCTATACTAAAAGAAGTTATATTTCTTTTACAAGAAATCAGAATACTTTATAAGAAATTGCTACAAGAAATACAGAAACCAATTATAACAAGAATTGAAAGTAATTACAAGAAAACAATACTATTCTATTACTGATACTGATAGAAATAAATAACAATTCCTGTATATAACTAAAGCTGAAACTAGTAATACAGTAAATAAGTAGAATAAGCTATAAGAAGTTATAGTAGAACAGATATTTTAAAAACTAATAGAAATTTAATAAGTAGAAATTAACAGTAAAACAGCTAGGCCAACTGAAATAATAAAAATAAAATATCTATTACCTGACTATCAGAATCTATACTGGGAAAAGTATAAGAAATAGCAAGAGTTAGAAAACTTATAAAAAAATAGTAAAAATTATAACTATTACTGAAAGAAGAAAAACTAGAATATTACAGATCTGAAATATCTATAATATTACAAATTTCCTATATTTACATACAATTGTAAGTGATATAAGAAGATATAAAATAAGAAAATTTAGTAAATTAAAAATAATTCAATCTATTACTATTATAAACTGTACAGATATAATATAAAAAATTGCAGGCAATATAATAAAGTTAAAGTATAGAAAGATATTCAAAAAGTACTAGAATAGTCCAGTTTACAAGACAAGATAAATATTAAATATCTACAGTATAAAGAAATATATTAGTTATTCTATTATACAGATAGCTGTCTATTCTACTAGAAAGTAAAAAACAACTAGTACTGTAGATGGGAAAATAGGCTACCCTCCAATGTAGAGAGCAAGTCGTAGAGCGTCCGTCAGGGGACTCAAAGGATTAGGTGACAGTCGAGAAGCAATACACGACACACGATAAGAGAGACGACACACGAGAGACGACACGAGAGACGTCCAAGGTAGACACGATACACGATGCACGATATTCAAAGATTGAGACACTGTAAACAAGAAAACGAAT